>CAAE01015043.1:1050042-1102769 GCA_000180735.1 Tetraodon nigroviridis | reverse complement strand
GTCAGTCGATGCCAAAAAAGAAAAGTTTGAACATCCAGGAGCAGTCAGCACATGCAGAAATGATGTTGTGCCCCAAGCAGAAATCGTTTTCCATCCTGTCCTCTTTCAAACACCAAAAAAAAATGTTGTGAGGTTAAGGGTTAAACAAAAAAAAAAAAAAAGCTCTGCAGTAGTGCTTCACCTCCGTTTTCTCCAGGTATTAAGGTTCGTGTACTGAGAAGATAAAATGCTGCGACATCACTGCTGGGTGTTGTTACAAGTGCACCAGAGCGAACAGAGGAGTGAAGCTTTCCTTCCTGTCTTCATTACTCTTTAAGTGGGACTCGTAGAGTGCAGCGCAGCTCGATCAGAGTGGACTGTTACTCCTGTCCAGTTACACCCACATTCAGGGCTGGAAGCCATCACTTATGCTCTGCTCTCCTTCACTGGGTTAGAGGGGGAGAGACAGAGAGATGGATTACACCCCACACATCAGTTTTTTGGGGGGTTATTTGGACTTTACTCTCGCCTTTTTGTTTTGCCTTGTAGATATTTTTTTTTTTAAATTGTTCACGATAGCATTACAGAATCATATTTGCAGGTTAAAGGTGAAAAGTATTTAAATAGGATTCATATTACTTTTCCACATGCAGCTGAAACAACTGTGGAGGGTTTTTTAGGTCCCATATCGTGAGAATATGGTGAGAATCTAATGAGTTATAGTGGTGCAGCGGCTAAAAAGGTGCTTTTAAGTAATTTGAATAAATGTAATAATATTCACCTGAGATGCAGGCCATACAGGTAAGGGCTTTGTTGATGTCGTTGTTTTTTTTTTCCTCCCCAAAATGCAGCAGCTTATTAAACAAATCGTTTTTATATACTTTCCAGTGTGAAAATAGTGACGGTCCATACTTAATAGAATGATGGGTTTAAAAACTTTAAATTAGCCAGTCGCCAGCTATATGAAAACATATCTACTGAGAGAGGGAAGGTGTCATCGTTACCGGGTGATGTAGAGTGAAATGATCAGGATGTTTACGGATGACACATCAGCAGATAGTACAAAACACCATGCCAGGGCTGTTTGGCTGCACAAATTGTGATGACCTGTTGACTAATCCCGATCAGAAGGGAACAGTAACGTGTGAAACATTCTTTGTGCAATATATGGTAGAAGCAAACACAATTATTCATTCATGCTACCCATTCACAGCATTATACCTTGTAATATATTTATATGGAGCGAGAGGACGGATCTTTTAATGTTAATGCAATGTATTTTCTAGAAACAGCAAGAATTATATTATTAGACTTCAGGTTAGTCTATCTCTTTCTCTCTCTCTTTCTCTCTTTCTCTCTCCATTTGTACATTGAAAAGTTGTGGATTTAATAGGATTGGTGCAGTCATAATTTTGGTCAGCCTGTCCCATAAATCCCTCTATAATGATGAGACTTTAAACACAATGCTGTGTATATTGTGATATTGTGCTCTCAGCAAAACCACACCAATGAAGCATAAATTCAAAAGTGTGAGTAGGCGATTGTATTTTTTATCATTTCAATGTGACAAGTTTACAGCCATGCTTTTGTCATTGTGCCATGTTTGGATTTTCTATTTCATTTCAATTCAAGCCAAAACTTTACTAAAGGTTAAAAGTCCAGGACCAAACTTTGACCTGCTCTGCAAAGAAAATGCACAGCGAATTTTTAAAATTGCTGGCTGCGTTCCGATCGTCAGCATACAAATGCTGTTTTGAGTTATTGTTGTTTTTTTCTTTTTACTTCATTTAATTTGTTTACCCATTATCCCTTCAAAGCACGATGAACATTCTATTCTATGTGCCTGACAGGCATCTTTGAGATGAATAATGTAATGCTGAATAAAAGGCAAACTAAAGTGCGAAGTAAGATTTGAGCTTCCGTTGCGTCGGGGAATGACACTAATGAAGCAACTGTATGAGATTTATCTAAAGAATCGGACTTTTGTGATAAAGCCTGACAGGCAGTGGCCTGTGTGCAGGTGAGTGTACATTCATGACAAATGCACAGAGTCCTGTTAATGTGCATACTGTAGGAATGTTAAATGCACTCATTTCACACTCCATTTCACGCAGTATCGCCCAAGGAGGAATCGCTAATGATTCCGGAAATGCACAGCGTCCCTCTTCTAGAACTCTCTGTTGTTCCAGAAAAAAAAACCTGATCCTTTCCACCACCCTACCGTGTTTCAGAATTAATAATACGTTAGAGCTATAATAGGAAGCACATTTCACAGTGCCGTGTGTGCGAAAGTCATACAGTTGAATTGGAAGTCGACATTTAGCAGCAAATTATTTCCAGGAGTTGTCCCAAGGTTTAAAATCCTATCCAAATGTCTGCTTTTCTACTTGTTGCTTTCCTTGAAATTTACAGCCAATCATGTAATGGCTTAAATAGTAGAACCTTAAAAGATAATAGTGCCCCTTTACAGGTTATTACCTTTTACAAGGACAAATGTTTCATTACCCTGCAAAAACAAGAATCCAATTCTTGAGGGTTAGTAGACCAATAAAACACAGAAGAAGAAGTCTTCAGGAACTTCTGCTCATACAGTTAATGCAGAATCCACCAATAAACAGGTTAAACACAGCCGCAAAAGCCGTTTCCACTAATTTAACGCTGAGCAAGGATGCAAATGTAGAAAATTATACAGCAAATTGCATTTAGGTTAATATTTAGAAGTTCGTGTGATGCTAAGTTTAGGTTAGGGCACTCCACAGCTGGGATTTTGTCATGTTTGTCTTTACCTAGTTAGTCTCAGAATAAGTGACCTGGTTTTTACCTTGGAGAGGGAAAAAGAGGAGCACGGTGTGTGTGTGTGTGTAGTGTAGCCATCGTTCCTCGTACTCCCCTGCCATTTACTGCTGGGATGATGTTGGGAAAATCGTCACCTTGCTGAGTAGATAATGTCTGACGCAGTGAGGTAGACGACTGAAACCAGGCTCTACACCACACACACACACATACACACACACACACACACCTGTTTCCCCTTTTCCAGCACGAGCCTCAGTAACAGGAAACAACAGAATTCTGCTGGGAATTTATACACAGGGCTGTTTTGGGAAATGGTGCATGCTGTTGTTAGTAGTGCTTCTGGATCGACGCTGCAGCTAAAAAATGTGGACACTGGAGAACATCTCTGCAGACTGAAGAACAAGACCAGCCCTCCCCTCTCTTCTTGGAAGAACTCCAATCACTTTGATCATTCATGAGAGGAGCGTGATGTGTTACTTCATCCACCGGGAAGCATAAAGAAGCCTCTGAATTCTGTGGCTATGCTCACCCCCATTATTCCACTGCATCCATTATGCAGAGAAAGAGGCAACTGTATCTCTTCATTACTGCTTTGTACAGGGATGGCATTAACTTGGTTGCAAACCAGGGGTCGTAACGCTGAGTCCGCACTTGCTAAAAACCGACTTGCTGGACAAGATAAGCCAGGCAATGCTCGCAAAAAAAAAAATAAATAAAAAAATACATCTAAGACTGTTTGAATATGCCATGCGCGCATTCCCAGCTGGAGCCTGCACATGCTTGCAATCTGTCTCTAGGGGGAGATTTCTGAAGCCTGCTTTGTAGCTGGATCCAGGTAGACTATCAGTCACTGCAGGCATGGAGAGCATAACCGGAAGAATAACCCAACATGAGACACAAATTCATCTCTCGGGAGCTCATGGGTTGGAGGAGGTTGAATTAAAAAACTCTGTCTTTTGCTGACTCAGACTCCTGGGATAATTACTCACAGAGAAGACGGAACACTCCCCCTCTTTGCTGCAGGTGCAGGTGGAACCTGCAGACAGTGGCATATTTGGATGCAAACAAAGCCCCCCCACTCACACACACACACACACCACTGAACTGTAAAGAGGGCTAAAAGAAATAAGGAAAAAATAAATAAATACCTGGGAGAGCAGAAAATGAAACCACCAAGAGTTTTTGTGCATCTCAGGTGTCTACAATATTTACAGTTCTGGGTATTTACAGACAATCACATCAACCACAACGAGGATTATGTCAACAGAACAAAATAATGGCCTTGGAAGCAACAACCAGGCATGCTCAAGTAACCGTTTAAAGTTCACTCTGCGGAGGCAGCCCTCACATCAGCACCACCACCGTCTCCATCCGCGCGACCACCGCCAGAAGGTCTGCACATCTGCACAGCCACAGTGGCTGGAAAACCTTTCAGCGACACCTCCTCACCCACCAACCTCCCCCACCCACCCCACACACACACACACACACACGCACACACACCACCCAGCCAGCCAGTTCTCTGTGTACCCACCGTGTCTCAACTTGCTTCCAAGGGTGGTCAGAACAAGCCACTTTGGCAACCTTTTTTTAGAACGGATGGCCATGATGAAAAAGGGTAGCTCTTACTGATGCATCATCCTACAGCTGTGGGGAATATCGCCCTGGGAGATGGCCGCTTCAGCAGGAATTTTTTTTTTTTTTTTCACACGTATTGAGTCATTCTTTTCATCGTGTTTAGGACTTGGGGCGCCTCTGCAGCAGAGATCTCCACACAAGACGCAGCGCCGAAACGCGTGAAAATAGCCACGCTTGTACAGTTCAGGGCGTCGCATTCCGCATCACAAACGACTCTCATGAATCACTTTTCAACGCTGACTTCGGACTGACGGAAAATAACTGTTAAATCACTTCGTTTTCATGTGGGTATTGAATAAAAGACCCAAACATCTCTGGATCTGTGTCTCGCTTTGGCGCTGTTCGCATCGTTTCCTCATGAATGGGAAAAAAAAAGGCTTTATGTCTTATTAAAGGTTTGGCTGCCGCAGATGAGGCTCGTTTCACTTACCTTTCTTTTCTGCTCACAACGGTTTTACCAAGAAGTGCAGCATCCAAAAGCAAGTTAGCAGTTGTGGAATCAGCATCTTGTTTGTTTTCGCGGTGAGTATCCACATGGAACGCACGCGCGCATCCTGGATGCTGCGGCCATCCCCGGGAAACCAGCAGCTGTCCGTGGGAAAAGTGGTGCTGAAAGTCGAAAGTCTCAACTTCAGCCTCTGCGTGGAGGTGGGTGGGGCCAGAGAGGATGGGGGGGAAAGTGGATGCTGGATGCTGCGCCCAGCAAAAGTCGCTCAACTGGAGTTCGCACGACGACCTGATGGAGATGAGATTACAGAGGGAAGAGGCGCGGAAGCCACAGCCGAGACGGGAACACTTTCCAGCTGACGTATGGAAGCTCCCCTCGCCCCCCCCCCAACCCCCCCACCAGCGACGGTCGTGATTGGGGCTGAACGCACAGCTTTTATCGGCGGACAAACGCGCCGTGCGTGGATCGTGGGAAAGGTGTGAACACCAGATTGGTGAATGTAACAGCAGCGTGTGCTTCATGCGGTGGTCCCAGTGTGACGAGACGCCTCATTTCTCCACAGTTTATCCCGACCCTCCCCCTCTCCTCCACCCCAGGTCTCATATCTGCAGAGAAATTCTTTATTTGAGATTATTCCCACAATGACGCTAATTTAGACAAGTTGGGCATATTCTTGTCAGGCTACTACAATCCGCATTATAGGCGCAGATATTGCTCCTGTACTCACTGAGACCAAACAGGAGTGATTCATTCATTCTATTCACATGAACAGCGATTTGGAAATTGAGGGTTTTAAAAAGGAAACAAATCTGACTCGGAAAATAATCAGTCAGAGAAACAATGCTGGCATTAGTTTAAACCCTGTTCAGAAAACTAAGTTCAATGCTAGCTTTAATAGTCAAATTGAGGGGAATTTGAAGAAAACATTTTTCTTTCAGTCCATAGAGCTCTGACCAGACTGCTTTTAGTATAATGCTTTTAGTATTCCGGATGTGATGTTGCACTATGATGAGTGTTTTGAAAAACTTGACTTAGATAATGAGGAATATATGAGTGCATCCATCCATCTAGTCAAATCTTTTCCCGCTATATCCCAAGGTGGAGTTGTGAGAGGCCTGAGTTGTGTACTACAGAGTGCCGGCTCATCGCAGGTCAGCAAAGAGACCAGTATTTACACTCACATTCACACCTATGGGGCCAATTTGGGATTCCAGACTTTTTTATTCGGCACCTTTTTGAATGATCTTTATCGGAAAATCCAGCTTCCAGTCGTCTAGGCTACGGCGTCACAGAGCGTGCACTCCGGGAGTTGACGACGTTCGGTTGTTCCTCTCTGCAGACGCTCTCAAGGCCTGTCAGGTTGGATGGGGGCTGTCAGCAGATGAGCCTTTTCCAGGTCTCTCTGGACGTGTTTGATTGGGCTGAGGTCAGGGTTCCAGCTGGGCCACTCAAGGACATGCTGTCTGGGCCGCGTGCTGATGCTCAGCGTCTTCCTCCCAAATTTCAGCAACATGATAAAATCAGCTGGAAGTTTTTTGACCTGCCAGGGTAACACATGCAAAAGGAAGAACTAATTTGTTTGAAAGTGGTGCTTTTACATCTGTCTTACACTGTCAGATTCTATTCCTCAGCATATTTTGCATAAAAAAAACAGCGGCTACTTTAGCCACTGAGAAGGGAAACAAGAGTTGAATTCTACTGCAGGGCTCATTCTGCTTTCAGAGTGTAGGGGTTGGTTGTGTTGAATACGTCCACCCTGTCCCTCTGAGCAAGGCAAACTCTGGAGATTACTGTTTTCAATTAGCTACGGGGTGGAGGGAATTTAAGACATGTTAATTCCAGTCACAAGTGAAAATCCCGGGGAAAAATCCGAGTCACTGAAGCATAATCTCCTGCCCCCAGACGTCTCTCATTTCATGGACACATTAGAGGAATTACTCAAAATGCCTGTTTCCGAGGTTCTAATTTTACTTTTGTGATAGAATTTATGACATAATAATAATAATAATAGTCATAATGGGATAGAGATAGGAGTTTCATGTGTTCCCTTCTTGACGCTTCCAAAAACCTGACTTTCCAAACAAGAAAGAGAGGCTTCCACAAAAAGAGCTACAGTAGTGACAAGTAAACGGACAAGGCGCATCACTATCTAATTAATTATAAGCCAGAAAATAAAAAAATTATGTCTGGCTTGTAAATTTTCATCAATGTCATTAAATTCCGACCTCTGGGTAGTTTTTTTTTTCTCACCTATGATTAAGAAAACTTGAGCTTGGGACTCTATCACACCCACAAGCTGTCAAACAAAGACATTAGTCTGTTACTGTCGATCAAAAGCAATATTTTACCGAGAAGAAAGAGGTGATCCTAAGCAGACTCCACTGGTCGTTTGCTCTGTGCGTTCGTCCTCTGAGACGCTGCACGGCTGCCCGACACTCGTCATTTGTGGGACCTCTGAATCCTGAGCAACAACATGAGAAATGTCTTATAATACACAGTAGTTAGTTGTAAAAAACGTGCATCTGGAGTGGGTCTGAAAATATGGATGCCATTTTTTTAACAAAGTTTCAAAAGTAATTACACCTAAAATTAAATTAAAGAAGCCGGTGCATCTCAAAGACAACATTTTTATTAAAAAAGTAATTTACTGGAGCACAATCAAATTACAAACTTCCACGAGCCTGTCGAAGACCAATCTGGAGGCCAACTTCGGGCCCACTGCACAAGCCACCACCAAGGGCAGCATGTGCCCAGGTGGTGCTGTGTCTCCAACGCTGTTCTGCATAGATCTGAGCCCCCGCAGCCAAGACATCACTAAGACTGCCTACAGATATCAACTACAAAAAGGGAAAACCATCAGCTACCAGGAAAGATCCAAAGGTGCAGTCTGTGCAAAGAAGCCCCTGTGACAATCTAGCACATTACAGCAAGATGGAAGACACTAGCAGGCAAAGCCTACTTAGAACGTCACAAGAGGTCTTATCATAAAGAAACCTCAGCCATTTCTTACCAGCGCGATGGCGGCCCCTAGTGGTCAAAAAGAGGAACATTCAGACAACCGTGTCTGAGATCTGCAACACTATTTTAGCAGACAAGTCGTGATTTTGCATTTAAAAGCATCCCATGATACAGGATAAAACTTGTTCAACGTGCAGGCTGCACTGGATAAAATATTGACAAAGTGTTGTGCTTTTTCATGTGGAAAATTACTCAGCGTAGACATCCTCAGAGGACAAAAGAAAATGAATATTGCTCATTTTTTCTGCAAAAGCCTTTTTTTTTTTTAAAAAAAAAAGAATTGAATAAAAGCTAATGGCTTTTTACAAAGGACATGCAGAAAAATGGTGGATAAGGTCACAAGTTTAAACCCAGAAATCAACATCATCAATTGTAGCTGTTATGTGCAAACTCAAGGCCATATCCTTGGGGAGAGCAGGGTAATTCCCTGCTTATTTCATTACCATGAATATGAACCTGGAGAAAATAAGACATTTGAAAGGTTAATTTCGCTAATATTTTGGAGTCATCTGTTTCACAAAAAACAGCTCCTGAACAGCCTTGGGCTGTAGGTGAAAAATTGAACAAAATATGAATTTGCTCATATCTTGTGAGAATAAAGCTCAGAATGTGACTGTGTATCTTCACTTTAATGCCCGTTTTACAGCAAAGCCAAAGAACCCATTAAGTACAACAGTAAGTAAGTTATGAGCTACTAACTGGTGTGTTGGAAATATGACTTTTTTTTTCCACCTAAATGACCTACAAGAGAAAAAAACAAGAATGTATTTAAAAGGCCAGTTTCACTTTTTCCAAAAACTCCCTAAAATAATCAAATACAACCGGGGACCTGCGTTGTTGAAATGGTTAATTAAACATCCACTTTAGAGAAAGGTGTGAGCGCCCCCTAAAGGTTCAAAGCAGGTACTATATCGCTGTGATTTTCTGTGAACGTTCACCGGAGACGTGCGAAAACGGGTTGCCATGGCAACTGCAGACAGTAAAACGCAGCCTTTTGAAAATCACCATACAGATGTTTAATTGTGTTAGGCCTGCTCTCATCCACTCGAGAGAAGAGAACGGAAGAAAGCCAAAGAGAGAATTTCTGATATTTCATTGTGTGATTTATGTTTCCTCTTTGCAGCATGCCGCTTGTAATAAATAAATAATAATCTAAAGATTAAAAACAAAGCATCAAGCCTGTGCACTAGTGTTTTGCTATTTTCACTGCCTTCTCATAGCCTTTTACAATGTCATGCTGTGATATACAGTATTGTAGTATTTCCTTCAGAGGTGGGAATATTCTTATTAATTTATTTATTTTAAAAAGACCTTATTAGCGTGTAGTACTCCTATAGGGATGTGGGTGAGGTTTCTCTTTCCCAGACTGAGACAGCCCCCTCCACGTTCCTGTGTGCATTTCATTGGCCTAAATAAATCATTAAAACTAAATCAATGACTTTAAAAACAACATTTTTAAACACAAGGCACAATTAAGACAGATTACTGATAATCAAGAATCATCACACCAAAAGATTAGAGGTAAAGTGATTGAGCTAAATCTTCCAAATTGGAATTGGCTGTATTTGTAGCGATAGTTAAAGTATCAGTGAGTTATTGAAGATGTTTTCCTTGAAAAATCAAAACTGCATTTTTATCTGTATTAGCTCATTGGCTTTTCTTTAATTAATAAATTACACAAAACGTAGTGACCACGATTTGAAATTACTTAAACTTGAATTTAATATGGAAAATTCTTTAGTTAAATTCAGTTATTTGAGTTTGCCACAGATATTTGTCATCTATGTTGCCTATTATTATTCCATTTCTGAAACCTTGGAGCCAAACGGACGCTTTTTGGTACCTCCTTTTTTTCTTCAAATATCAAAATCTAACAATGTATTAGTTTCATATCTATACACAACTATATCAGTTAAAGACAAAAAGAATATTTACATCATAGACAGTATATTTGTATCAGTGAGAATCATTTGTAAAAGAAACCGCAGGAAAAGAACGCGTCGTGCCATTTTTGCTGTTACGAACCACTTCAAAGAAACAGCTACTTTGTATCTATTTCTAAAATCTATTTATTTTACTATCATTACCTAATAATAGGTTATGTTACAGCTTGTTTGCCTTTTAGCCAAAAAAAAAAAAACTCGGTGTAGGTCACGATTACCTGGCGGATGCATAGTACTTTCAAGTACTTTAAAAAGATTGGCTTTTAATATTAAAATATATCTAATAAATGAAGATAAACGCACCCGCATCCAGCAGGTACCACTGACAACTTAGAGGCGCCAGTTTCCTCTTACCGGCTCACTCCAGTGGTGCGTTTTCGCCGTATCCGTCGTCCTAATTCTTGGACGTGAGGTGCGCAATTTCCTTGCGCTTTTCCCGCTGATAAGGGTGAAAATACGTCGTGGGCGTAGTGGCTCCTCGTAATGGCGATTGTGCCGAAGCTGTGCCTAGGTCTGTTAAAATGAAGCGAAGAAGAAGTTATTTCCATTAAGCCAAACGCAGAGTTTCCCCGTGAAGGACTTTGCGTCTAATCTATCAGTCCTAGAGCTAGTCAGATTAGCTGAATTTTTGAATATTTGTACTCCTGAAGATGATGAAGCTAAAGTCGAACCAAACCCGGACGTACGACGGGGATGGGTACAAGAAGCGGGCCGCCTGCCTGTGCTTCAGGAGTGAAACTGAGGAGGAGGTGAGACCGGCGGCCATCCTTTCTAGCGGGCCAAGCTAACATTAGCAGCCGCGACTGCTTTCAGTGTGTGTAAATCTGTTTCCCTAATCGGAACAGTTTTGGTTTATGTCAGTTTAAGATGATCTGACGCTCTACAACTAAATGAACATATTGTCTGAATTTTGTTTTCAGTGTTTAAAGCCAATACACCCCGACATGTTATGTAAGCCTCTTTAGCTTTGCACATAGCAACGGCTGCTCTTTTGCCCCTTACTTTCAGTCAACCTGTTAGCTCCATGCTATGGATAATGGTGGCTTGCTAATAACTCCTGTAGAGTGGACAGACCACTGTGATTTTTATAATGATGCGAGTGGATAGAAATGATTGAAATTATCGTCTACTTTGTCTTTTTGAAAATAGTGATCTTGCCTGGCCCTTAATTGTTTATTCAGTGTGTCAAAGTAGCTTTGTTAGCCAAACATCGGAGTAACGTGATTGTTGGTTAGCTACTTTCAGTGGCACCGGCGTATCGTCACTGTTTTTGTTGGGGAATTCACGAATCAAAATCCCGATAAGGGAATCTAAAAACTTGTGTTTCTCCGCATGATTTCGATTTTATATTTGAACTTACCGATGTCATACACTGGAAACAAGAGTGTCGACACTATTTGTGGTTACAAGATACGCGTCTCCATGCACGTATCTGCTACCGCTATCAGCCTAACCCTCCACTTTTGATAGTATAGTTTTTCACTAACACCCTGGTGTTCCACGAATAAGTTAATATCAGGTTATCTGCAATATTCTATACCCTATGATGTATATTTAGCCACTTGAAATTGTGCTTCTACCATGAGAGGACTACAGGTGTTTAAATGGTTTAACACACAAGTTTATAATTTTACTGGATGAGAGCACTTTGCTTGTGATTTGCAGGTGTTGCTGGTGAGCAGTAGCCGACATCCTGACAAGTGGATTGTTCCCGGAGGGGGAATGGAACCCGAAGAGGAGCCCAGCGTTGCTGCAGCTCGGGAAGTGTGTGAAGAGGTTGGTTTCCTTTTTATTATGCTTTCTTTTTATATCACATAGATGCTGCTCTTTTTGACTAGCTGAGTAACTCCACAAAGTTTGTTTGGACCTAAAAATAATACAATAGGAATGGGTTTTCAGTTAAAAGATGGGCCTTTAGACGTATTGGGTTTCATTGTATCCAGATTTAACACTGGACCTAATACCATGTTGTTAAAGTTCCTTTTTGTCTGTGAAGTCATCCACTTTAAACAGACAAAGCAGCATCTTTTCACTGTCCTAGTAATATATTATTAAGATATTGGCAAAAAAAAGGCCAGAAAATACTTAGTGATTGAGAGTAATAATGATTGGTGATCGGCCTTTAAAAAATCCTAATTGCGTAAAGCCCAATAGCTACTTTAGATGGCGTTTTGATAGGAATGGTATTGTTTCTTCTGAGAATGGCATGTTCAGATGTTCTCTAGTCGCTCCCAGCAGACACCAGTTTGGTACCAGTACGGTACCAGTTCAGTATTTTGGTGTGTTTTGCCACGGTGTTTGTACAGCCATCCTGACGGAGCGTCATTTTAGCATCGTTAAGATACCCCCACGCTGTCCGCTCTCAGCGGGTTGATGGTCACACACTGCCTGTTTTCTGTGTGTGGTCCATCTAATGGATGCTGATTCCATCCGTTATTCCAGCTCCAGCTGTTTGGGTAGCTTAGGCTGCCGAACACTGATCTGCCAACACATTCTCGACGTCACATCCCTGCTGAGGACACACTTGGTAGAAGCTTTGTGGTGACGTTTACTCCAACACTATGTCCTTTTTTTTTCTCCTCTCTTGTTGGACGCTAGTGTAATAGCGCGCTTCCTAATCAATGCCATCTTGGTTTGATTACTACGACTAGCCAACAGGAACATGTTGTTTTTTTTTTTTGTGACTTGTCGATGATGATTGTAAAGATAACACAAACGACAGTTTACAGGGTTAGTTTGTCTGATTGTGCACAATGTTGACCTAAGTCAGATGACTTGGTCTTCGAGGCGTAAAGCGGCGTTGCATAAGTTTGTAACTCGCACAGCACCCAAAGTCCTCCAGAGTTGATGCCTGGTTGTGCTTGGTTACAGGATTACTCCGTGTGGAAGACCTTTCCCATCTAATAAAAACATTTCCTGTGACTTTTGCCCTATTGCTTAGTCCTTGGCTGCTCTTCAGGGGGATTCTAGCCGTGGGCCAGGAGGTTTATATACGATCTCGGAGTCCACCAGCAGTTCCTGGTACAGTGCGTGCAGGTTCCTTTTTATTTATAGACTGAAACTGGAACCTGAAAAAGAAGCTGCACAGATGTCAGCAAGTGTTCTTGCCGTATCCAAACCTGAGCCAGTTCTCCCCTCTGGGTCATAATGGCCTTATCTTACTTTAAAATTATTTCGATAAGAATATATTTATTTTTAACAATCGCTGAGACATTTCCGCGGTGCTGCCTGGGAATAGTCCTAACTTTTATCTGCCTTTGTGTTTAAGGTTAAGGAAAGAATTAAAGAAAAGTTTAAGGTCAAGAAATGGCTGTAGGCATTCATCATGTACATTGTTTTCTTATTTTGTTGTTTTGTGTAGCTTCGTGTACACCAGGGTGAAGATACCGATTTTCCAAGAAAATGTCCTTTGGCACCGTTTATTTTCTCAATAGCTTCTCTCTTCAAACAGGCTGGTGTGAAGGGGACTTTAGGACGCTTGGTTGGAGTATTTGAGGTGACGTTTGCTCCGTCCTCTTCAGTTTTCGCATTCCGCAGGTTATTAACGGGGACGTTAACCTAGTTTTTGTTTTTTGCCCCTCTAGAACCAAGAGCGGAAACACAGAACCTACGTTTATGTTCTTATCGTCACTGAGGTACTGGAGGACTGGGAGGACTCGGTCAACATCGGTAAACTTTTGTCGTCGCCTCCCTTTGACTCTTCATGGGTATCGGGTGATAATCAGTCCCAACTTGTTCTGTCAACAGGAAGGAAAAGGGAATGGTTTAAAATTGAAGACGCCACCCAAGTGTTGCGGCGCCACAAGCCCGTGCAGGCTTCCTACTTCGAGGCTCTCCAGGAGAGCTGCCTGACCAGTAACGGAACCCCGTTGGTCACGATAGGAGGAGACCTGTCCCCCACCTACAGCATCAATCAGAGTTCCGTGTCGGGTATCAGATAACTAAAGCAGCAACCCCGACGCCTCCCGGAGTTTCTGCCACCACTTGCGCTCTTATTCTTCCCTCTCTTCTCTTCTCTTCTCTTCTCTTCTCGTCTCTGGGGGGGGGGAGTCGTCTCTTCTCTTCTCTTCTCCTGTCAGTATCATGGTTTGCCTTGCCAACTCCTGTGTGCCAGAACTGTGGCACAGACTTCACGACAAGTGTTGGGTGACAAGTCTGTAACACTTGTACAGTTTAAAAAAAACAAAACTTCATTTACATCACATGTAAATGAAGTTTTTGACCCTTTTTTTTTTTTCTTTTTACTGACAACTGCATGAAATTGTCCCCCTGCTCCCTCCTTCTGTCCTTCCTTACCGCTCCCGTGTGACCTTTATTGAATGCAAAAACTACTTTTTACTGTTGTAATGTAAAAGTGATACACTTAGATGCTTAAGCGGAAAGCTTTTGATGGTCTTTAAAATTTCTTCTAATTTTATTTTCCTGTGACTGATTGTGCCCATTGGTGTACTCCCTTTTTCGGTATAAGGACAGGAAATGTCTGAACGGTTTGTCTTGCACGAGTACTGTTTTGTTGCGCGTCACTCACTGAATGGCTGCAACATGTACATGGTAAAGTCTGTGGATTTTGTTCCTTTTAGACCTTTTCAGGGTCTTTTTGTGTCTTTTGTATGGATTCGGTCCTCCTCGGTGGTCATTTTAAGTGTCGAGTGGGAGATTTTTCTCGTACCTGACAGCTAGCTAAGCACTACAAGTTCACTTGAAAAAGAGTGAAGGAATGTCAACATACTGTGTAAAACTAACCCACATTTCTCTCTTCAGTATCTTTACCACCTCTTACTCTGTTTGTTTCTTTTTAAATCGCTATGTGTGTCTTGACTGCAAAGTCTTCCTCCATCCAAATACTGAGAGGGTCGAAGTTCCACATTTCAAACTCATTGATTTGTAAGTTTAAAAAAAAAAATCAGCACATATCACCTAAGATAATAAATCTTATTTCATTATTTAGTTTGTTAAAAGTGATTGTTTACATTGACAGCAAAGTACTGGTGTTTGCAATGGGCACTTCCACCCCCGAGTTCTAAGGCCCCTAATATTTAATCCGCATCTCCAAAACACAACCACGAAGGAAAATAATCTGTAATACTGTCTTTGGCAAAATGTAGAACAAAGAAAAAAAAAAAAAAAAGCCTTGTATAGTTGACACCTTGTTTTTAAACATGTAAAAATTCTTTTTGGATACTTTTTTTGTTGTGTTTTCTCTCTAACGTCTCGACAAACGTCTCAAAGGCCTGCGCTGCGCCACACGGCCTCGAGGTGGCACAAGGCAACGGCCTCAATACTGTGAAAGCGGAGGCGCTGTAGATAGCATGGTATAGGTATTATTACACTGTTCATTTCTGTATAGATCAAAGACGACAGTAGAAACGACAAAGCGTTTCCCCGAACATCGGTGAGGTCTGCGAGCATCACGTCAAAGGCGAGGATTTGTCTGTAATGGAGACGAGGGCGCTCTGAGGGGAAGGATGGAGGAAACCTGAGATTGAAAGCCAAGAAATGCGCTGATGACTGAGAGCGAGGAGGCTGCTTCGAATTGAATTTAGTCAACCTGGATTAAAATCGAAATCCTGTTTGCGTGGGGTAAATCCGCTCTCCCCACTTCAGTTTTAAAGGCAACTTGGGGTTGGGTTCAAAGGTGATTGATTTCTGCTTATATTTTTATTTCATCACTTGCTGGACTGCATTCTAATTCCTAAAAAAAATAATCCCTTTTCCAGCTCACAAGCATCAATGATTATCACCATAATCATCATTTAAGATGGGTCTCTGCTTGTACTCTAAACAAAGAGGGACAATAAAACTGTTCTAATCAGCAAGAAATCTGAATTTGGATGAAGAAGCTGCACCTTTGCCTCCCAGTAAACACCTCTGCTGCCATGGTTGCACGTTTGCTTGACCAATTCTAAACCAGTTATTAGGACTGAACACCTGTCTGGCACTCCTGGAGGCCTCGGTGAAAGTGAGCAGAGTCACCGGTGAAGATCTCAGCTTCAGGGGTTTGATGCTACTGTGGCCATTTAACAAAAGTGAAAATGATCTTGATGGAAACGCTTCAATAAAACATCTGTACACCTCAAGATGTTGATCTCAGCCTTTTAAGTTTCGTGTTTGTCATTAGAATTTTGTTTCCTCTCATTTGGGGATGAAAACGGTGAGACTTAAGATTGTAATTTAAATGTGCCAACGAATAAACACCAGTATTTCACACTCAGGCCTGTGTCGATCTTTTGACTTGTGCAGCTTTAAAAACGGCCTTCACAGCACCAGGGACTGAAATCCTGATTGGTCTTTAACGCTCCATTCCTATTTTAAATACCACCACTGCAGTATTTAAAATTAGATCCCAGCGTCACTACTGAATTAACTTCAGGTTAATTCCATCTAAATGACATCAGGATTAGATGCTGTATGTCTGCTAAACCATCCTAAACCTAATGGATTTTTCCCCCACTTATTTTTAAAAGTTGTTGAACTGAATAACTCTCAGATGACTGAACAGAAAATTCTTTTTTTATTGTACAGGAAGAGTGTAAATTTACTGAGGCTGCTGTCCTCTGCCACGCCCATAGCCACCTCTCTGCAATGTAGAGGAAAAAATGGGTCAAAGAGTGACGTTTCACTTATTTTTTTATATGTTAATGAGGGTCAATACTTACGAACTGGAACTCTGTGGCAGCTCCTGCACCTGCCTCTGCTTTTTTGTCAGCACCAGCTAATGGAGGAATAGAGATGATGACTACCAGCAGTAGGAAGAAAAAGAAAAATCCAGAAGCCCATTTCACCCTTGTACTCACGAGGAGCAGCCGATCGCCTGTATGTATCTCTGTCGGCCTCAGCACGATTCAAGCGGGCGGGCCTCTCCCCTTCCATTCCTACACGGATGCAGAACAAACAGGGACAAAAAGATTGGAGGTGAAAAAACACACCATAATACCTGGTAATATGCAGAGTAGCAATACTTTTGGAATGAAACCTATACCTTTAGTTTGACTACCATTAGAGTACAGCAAACTATTATGGTCTTTTGCTACAGATGATGTATGTTTAAAGAAATACATTTAGACTTTTGAAAAACTCATAACAGAGGGGAACAACATGTACAATGACTGTAGAGCTCAAATGGATTTGGAAGCAAAAACCACTTCGCAGAGTGTAAGAAGGCAGTCTACTTTCTTAAACTGCTTTTGAGAGAGCAGCTTACCCTTGGGCCTGGGCCTTGCGGTCTCAGGGCGGGTCTGGCGGCGCAAGGTGGCTGGAACAATCTCAGGGGGAAGATGGAGGAAGTCTCTCAGGTACTGGATGCCTTCATTGGTAAGATACCAATAATAGTGACGCCAGGCAAATTGCTCCTTGACATAGCCACAAGACTTCAGGGACTGGGGGAGAAATAGAAAAATTACAGCCACAGTCAAATGAAATCGCTGAATAAATCACAATTCATTGATATCAACACTTTCAATTAAAACCGCTTCTGTCAAATGTTACAAGGATGCTGTATTAGTCGATACAGATCTAAACCTTAAGTCAATCCTGAACTGATTTTACTAGGTTAGAGTTTACCTAGTTACATTTACAGGTTTTAAAGCTCTAACCAGATTTAAAATAACTTAACTTCCCACCTGCATCGCTTTCATCACATGAAGGTTGGGGACATTTTTGTCAGCAAGCTCGGGATGCTTGGTCAGATGGACATCCTTCTTGGCCACCATGACTCCCTCTTTGAAGAGGAGTTCATAAATGGCAATGCGATTCTTCTTGGGCATCAGCATCTGTAATTAGTGACATGTTGTTGTTTAGATGCTGGCTATGCTTCAAAATGACGGCATTCTATCTAGCTACCGATTAGCCGGAGAAGCTAACCGGCTAATCTCGTTGCGCGGTAAAGAAAAATTGTGCACACTGATCACAACCTCGGTTTAATAATTTCATTTAAATTTCCCCAACACGTGTAAACTCACAGGAATGTGATAGTTAAATGTAAATGATCGCCCATGGACATCACAGTCGGTTTTACTTCCGCACTTCAGAGTACAATATCTACCATTAAAGGGCGTTTAGGAACAAACTACTTATATGATGGTTGTTGTGTCATTGGTAACAATCGAACAATAAACAGAGATTTATGATTCAACTGCAGATGCCTAGGATAAACTTAGATTACGGTTCCGAGTCTGCATTTACCTTTTCACTTGGATACGGACCGGAGCCGGAAGGAACGATGGCGGTTGATCCGGATATTTTATCTCGAATCTTAGCTTTCTGTGTTTGTGGCGCCACCTTTCGGTACGGAGGAGTAAATGCTCACTGCCGTAATGCAAAAAGTATTGGAAATTATTTTTACTTTTATCTATAGTCCAATAGCTGAATAATGGAATTGTATAAAATTTTATCTGTGCCATAATTAGTTTGTGTCCCTTTTGGGCTGTTTTTGTCAGGACTCCCATAGCAACTCAGCTCTTTTTACGGCCTTTCTCTATCAAATATTTAACATGTGCTCTCTCACTATGTACTTATTCTTGTGTAAATTTTATTGTTTGCTAATGGTACAATTGTAGTTGACTATAATAAAATAAAACGCAAGGAAACTGAGTTTTCCAACAGTAGAGGGAAGTACCTGCAATAAAACCTTTCGTTTTACTTGCAGGTATCTGTGTAGGTTCTCAGTCATCCAGGTCATAGTTATCCGAGAAAAGATTCTGTGTTCATCTGGACGTTTCAATTTTCTTTGGAAAACGTTTCTGCCTTCAAACCTTTCGTTTTAATGCAGGTACTTCCGAAAGTATGTTTTTATTTTGAAAGAAATGCCCGGAAGTGTCCCTGTTGACGATCGCTGTCTTTCCTCTCTCCAGCAGCGGTTCGTCCACCCCCCAGCTGGTTTCTGTTTTCCACCACTGACAATGAACTGGAGCCTTCCCTTTATTTCAAGATCTCGTTTACATTTTAAAAGCGAAATCAACATGTTTTGGTGAGTAATTCTTGTTTTCTTTTTTATAACTTAGCATGTAAAAAAGGTTTTCTGCAAAAAGAAAAAAAAAAACACCGTGTATTATTGACGAACCGATAATCAGCTATGTATACATAATAAAGGCTGTATACAACGTACACAGCAAAAACAATGTATACATATATTGTTTTTGTATAAATATATGATTGTATTATATTTAAGTCTTCGGTGAGCTAATAGAGGGTGATCATGACTGGGAAGTTTGATAAATGCTAGAATCACTCTCCTAATAACATAAAACATGCTGTGTTGTGCTGAATTACTTTAAGCCACCGCCAAATTGTGCATCGGTTTTATAGACACCTACTTCATTTGATCATTCATTTGTCTGGAGCCTTTGGGCATTTTGAAGCGTTTCTGTGCAGCAACAGGAGCAAAGTGCTGACCGCGGCAGAGAAGAAAGCTATTTCCATAATTTATTATGGGCGCATCCCCGGGGAGAGCCTGCGCTCCCCTCAGACCACCACATCTCCCTGCCTGGTCCCTGAAGCGCCCCTGCTGGTGGCTCGGCTCTGAAGAACCCACCGAGCTCTGTCCATGGTTCTGATCTCTTCCATGGTTCTGATCTCTTCCATGGTTCTGATCTCTCCCATGGTTCTGATCTCTTCCATGGTTCTGATCTCTTCCATGGTTCTGATCTCTCCCACCCTCTTATCTGGAGCACTATCTGTTCCAAAACTTTTGGTTTTCTAAGTTCACTGCTGAGTAAGTGTGTTTCGCCCGGTGCTTGTGTACCTTTCACGCGCTGGTTCCCTGTGATCTTGTACTTTCGGCGTGCCAGAAATTGTTGAACCTGTTGATTTTATCCATCACCCACCGTCTCAAAAATAAGATCTAACAAGTTTTAGGCTCAAAGGGGCTCTAATGCCCGATCTTTCAAGGATCAAGGTTCTAAAAAGCTTCGATATCAATTGACAGGCAGCATTAGAATTACCTCTATCACACCGTATTGGCTGATTTCAACCAACTGTTGAAGATCAGAGCGGTGTGAGTACGGCTGACACGTTACTGCTACTACGACTGTTGATTTGAACGTCTGACTGAACCTTTCGCTGTATTATGCAATCATTTAGCGCTGTGTGCTATGTGGGGTTGAGATAACACTATCTTCCATGTCAGGGAAATAAACACCCGCCATTCACTGTTTGTATCTCAGCATCTCCAAAGAATCCACGTTGGATTACAGGTGGCCCTAATGACCCTTCAACAACAGGGACTGATTACCTATTTGGTTCTTGGTGGCTCTTGAAGCTTTACTGCTGTTGAGAGTGAAGTGAAGTGAAGATGTTTCCCTCTTCTGGGAGTATCCCGACTTGGGCCTACCGTTGTTTCAGACGATGCCTCAGAAAACCTTGCTGGAGCCCCTGGAGAACGTAGAGGAAAAGAGGGTTTCAGACCAAACCTGTTGGATTTTAGGGAAGTGCTGTGGAGTGGAAGCACACGACAGAAAGAGCAACTATTGTTGCTATGGAGATGTGAGGCGTGCAGAGCAGGCCACGCAGCATGGTTGTTTTACCGTTAATAATTTGAAATAACATAAAAATGGGCCGGTTTGAAGTTTCAAGTCCAAATAGGGGAAGCTTGAGCCTGAAGACATCCGACCACGTGGCGCCTTCCAGCTGAGCAGCGTGACAGAGGAGAGTCTCCGCCCTCCCTCAGCG
This sequence comes from Tetraodon nigroviridis, assembly GCA_000180735.1. NCBI lineage: Eukaryota > Metazoa > Chordata > Actinopteri > Tetraodontiformes > Tetraodontidae > Tetraodon > Tetraodon nigroviridis. The sequence continues at coordinate 1,082,282 of CAAE01015043.1, read as the reverse complement.
CTAGCTAATCATTAATGTCGTAATTGTGTCCCCGCGATCACCTGCACATAAGGCTGTGGTCGGTGTGTCACGGACGCAGGTGAGCTGCGATACCCTGTAACCGGGCAGGTCGGGTTTCCAAAATGAGCCGGAGCGACGCCATCGAGGACTGAGCCGCTGCCAACGACACGCCAGGTTCAGTAATACGCTTTCATCTGTAATAACACCTTCCAGTTCCAGCGTAAGCGACGCCACTTGCTGTGTTTATGAGTCTTAATATTTCAATTTATCGTCAGCAGTGGAAGGGACACTGTTGGGACATTTCTTCACACTACATGTGGAAAACTCACAACATTGTTAAAGTAATAAGCGGGTCATAACCAGGTTTTAATGCAGGACTTCCGGCATTCCAAGGACCTGATTCCAACAACGACGGCCTTCACGGTGAATGATTAAACAGGCCGAAGACACAGAGTTTAGTTCCACGAAGAGTTTTAATATGGGGACGTTTCGGATCAAAAGTGCAGGGTTGGGGTTGTTTAGACGTCTGCCCCATACTGAAATTGGAGTTATTGGGATTAAATTTCTATTTGGTGATCAAGGAGCGAAGCGAATCACCCAGAACCTCCCGTGAAGGTCCACCCTGCTTGTCACCACAAATGAAAACGCCATCAAAACCTTTTTTTTTTTTTTTTAAAGCAACTTTGCCTGCAGACCATGTGACGCGCTCATGTCAGCCTAACCAGCATCTTCGCTCACGCCCGTTTGGTCATCAGTTTACACGGGATTCTGAATAATGGATGGACGCAGATTTATAAATAGATCCTGAATTTGATCCGCAAGAAAACAATACTCACAAATAAACAAAAACACATGGAAAGAAGGCATTTCTGACCTTTTCTAAACTATATTGTTCAACCAAGACACGAGCTGGACCATGTTTTATTTATTTAGAGCAACAATTTGATTTAAAATGGTTAAATGTTCTGTCATGGCCGTTCTTCCACTGAGATCTGAGCACCAAACACATCATCAGGAAGGCTCCTCAATGTCCCTGGTAACATGTGGCTCATTGACACACATATGCCCACCCCCTCACGCACACACACACACACATACGCGTGCGCTCTCTTTTGGGCAGGAAGATCTGCCTCCATAGCTTTTAGGTGGATTCCTCCAGCTCTTCCCGTGGACGCTGCCTCGGCTGTAGCGGGTGTAGGATTAATCCGAGGTGGTGGAATGAAAGGAGGGATGTGCTGGAGGAGCTCATGGAGGACTGGCGGTAAGCGCTTTCAGCTGTGGCAGGGGGGTCTCCTCGGGAGGATTCCCAGCCTTTGTCTCCGGCTTGCTCCGCACACTTGTGCCGGAGAGACGAGGGAGCCCAACTTCTTTTATTGCCTTGGAGTGTTGCTGATGTGAAGACCTTTGTGAGTGCAGGTTTGACCAACTAAAGAAGATAAATTAGTGTTTGGTAGCTGTTATTTGTCTTTACGTGCGTTAGCGACCACTGGTTTGAAAATAAAGCCCAGTCTTATTCCCGTTCTGTTGAAGCTGTCCTGATCTAAAAGCTAAGCTAAGCTTGCGGAGAAGTTGTGTGGTTTCTGTCCTCCTTTCTCTGGACCAAGTAAATGGCCGTCCTGAACAAAGACCCCCCCTCCTCTCTCTCCATGCAGCTAATGGATTAACCAAGCGTGATAAACAGCCCCCGTCCTCCCCTCCCAGGGCTTCACACCCATCCACTCATTGCACTTGTTTGGTTTCAAACTGCTGGCTTGGACGCTGTGGAGGTCGGCCTTTGCCTTTCTGAAGGCTTCTGAATCTCCTCGCTGGCCTCTCTCGTTCTTCCGCGCTCTTCGTTGTTAAAGTGATCTTTCATCCGCTGGTTCACATTTGACCCAAATACCCATTTATGCCTCACCCCTCCCCCGACTTTTGATCGAAACACACACACACACACACACACACACACACACACCATCCCTCCTTCAATTTCTGGTGTTTAATTGTATGTTCTGGATTTCTTTATTTAATCTATAGATTTTTTTTGTGAAACAATTCTAATTTACTATTTGTAATTTGGTGTGTTTCCCAAAAGGAATAAAAAAGACCTCCCAAGGCACAACCCTGAAACACAACAGAGCATAGAAAAGGTTATTTTGCAACATTGATTTCTCTTTCTAAAACTTTTGTTCGGTTTTAAACAAACAGATGGTTAAATTGTGGTGACGTTCTAGGTTTTAGAGAGATTTTGACCCCTGCTGCTCCAGAGGTCAAAGGCCACGGGGCTCTGATCATAAAGCAACCTTCCCTGTTAATACTGCTGCTTCTCTCTCCCTCTTTTCTCTATATATAGAGAAAGAGAATAAGTTATTAAATCGGATTTAACGGGTTCTGGTGCTTAAAGCCTTCTGCTCTCTCCTTCTCCCACAGAGTGTGAGGAGCATCGCGTTGCTGCAGAGCACCACAGCCTGAAGCCGTAGAGACGCGCTGGCATCATGTCTGCAATTTTTGAGGAAACCGGGAGTCTGGAGGAAACGACAAACAGTTTCTGGGAGGTGGGATGAAAACCCTAAATTTGACCTCTGACCATGTAGACGTGGCCTTTGAGAGGGAACTCAAGAAGGGGTTGAATCAGGTGGACGCTCAGGAATTGGGCCAAATAATTGTAGTTTTTCAAATCTGCTTTTTTAGTTTTCAATTGTTAACATGACCTCTACAAAAAATTGTTAACATGACCTCTATTAAAAAAATCCATTATTAATTAATGTAATTAATTTAGTTTAGTATAATATTAATAATAACAAATGAGAAATAGGTATTTTTTTTATTAATAATTAAAAATGGCACTACTACTATTATTCTAATAATGGCCACCTGTTTTATTTTTGTTTTATGTTATATTTTTTGTTAGATCGGCAATTACAAACACACAGTAAAAAGGATCGACGATGGTCATCGGCTCTGCAACGACCTGATGAGCTGCATCCAGGAACGGGCACGAATTGAGAAATCCTACGCCCAGCAGCTAACGGAGTGGTCGAAGCGATGGAGGCAGTTGATAGATAAAGGTAAAAGACGTTCGCTCCTTCAGATATCGTTTCTGTTTGAGCGCCGCGAAGGCATTTTGCCCATTTGCTCGTTTCGCCAGGGCCTCAGTACGGCACCGTGGAGCGAGCGTGGCTGGCGCTGATGACGGAGGCGGAAAGGGTGAGCGAGCTCCACCAGGGTGTGAAGAACAGCCTGATGAACGTCGACTTTGAGAAAGTGAAGAACTGGCAAAAAGACACGTACCACAAACAGATGATGGGAGGATTCAAAGAAACCAAAGAGGCAGAAGAGAGCTTCAAAAAGGCCCAAAAACCCTGGGCCAAAAAGCTGAAAGAGGTGAGGACGGACGTCTTAATGGGCATGAAGGTTATTGGGCCATACGGTGCAGTCAACATTCCTATTTGTTTTAGCACGAAGCTGCTAAGAAGTCCTACCACATGGCCTGCAAGGAGGAGAAGCTGGCCTCCATCAGAGAAGCCAACAGCAAGGGGGAAACCTCTACAACAGCTGACCAGCAGAAGAAACTCCACGACAAATTGGACAAATGTAAACAGGAGAGCGAGAAGGTGAGCTGCTCGGCCGATAGAAGGCCCCAAAGAACACCATGGTATGCAGAACCAGATCTTTAGGCTCCAGATGTGTTCGTGAACCGACATGCTAGCGTAGCGGTGTCCCTTCTGTAGGAGAGGAAAAATCAAAGCAGACCTGATGGTAAAATGTTCTGTTCTAACTTAGGCCAAAGAAAAGTACGAGAAGGTTCTGGACGAGCTGAACGGTTGCACACAACCCTACATAGAGAGCATGGAGCAGGTGTTCGACCAGTGCCAGCAGTTCGAAGAGAAGAGGCTGCATTTCCTCAGAGAGGTGCTGCTGGACCTGAAGCACCATCTCAACCTAACCGAAGATCAGAGGTTCGAGGAACGGTTGACAGGAGGAGGCTCTCGTGGGGCGAGCGCAAGCTAACACCTTCTCGCTTTTGTCACAGCTTGGTGGCGGTGTACAGAGAGCTGGAACAGACGGTCACATCCGCCAGCCCACAGGCAGATCTGAAGTGGTTCTTCAACGTCCACGGCCCCGGCATGCACATGAACTGGCCCCGCTTTGAGGTAGAGAAGCAGCAAACAAAGCACTTTAGTAACCTGAACAAGCTCCATGCTCTCCATTCAAATTAGTACTCCATCCATAATAAACTGATTTTGATACAGGAGTACAACCCGGACCTCACTCATAACATCTCAAAGAAAGAAAGGTCAAAGAAGGGCGGGGATGGAGTCCTGCTGACCAACGTTCTGGGAGCAGTGGATCACTATCCAGCAGGAGACCAAAAAAGGTGAAGCTCAGCACGGTTCCTGGTACAGTGTTTGCGAAGTTTTAGGGAACAAGGAACCGTTTGACCATTTTTTTGCAGCATCAGCAGTTACGAGAAGAACGAGGCCTACGCAGCCTCCCTGGAGCAGGCAAGGGCCTATGGGGACGAAGAGACGAACGGAGGCTTCAACCCCTTCGACGAAGACGTGGACAGAGGCGTGAGGGTCAGGGCGCTCTACAACTATGAGGGCCAGGAGCAGGACGAGCTCAGCTTCAGAGCAGGTGGGCGGGTTTTAACCTTTTTGAAGGTGGCTACAAGCACCGAGCCTTGGCTGTGTGACCTACTCATTTCCGTTTTTGGGTCCTTTTACCCGCAAAGGAGACGAGCTGACCAAGCTGGAGGACGAGGATGAACAGGGCTGGTGCAAAGGTCGCCTGGACAACGGCAAGCTAGGTCTTTACCCGGCCAACTACGTTGAGCTGATCTAAACTTCGCTGCCCGTCTCCTCGGGCTGGACCGTCCAGCCAGAATCATACGGTGCCAGAGACATAAACGCAAAGCTTCCTCTCCCTTCTGTCATCACAGATCTGGGACACGAGGGAATTCAACCCAACGCCTTCAGATATTCCGATGAATTCTTTTGCGTGTTGGGCCGCCGCTGATTTCACATGTGATTAAAAACGCCAGGATGTGTGCACGGAGAGAGACTGAGCTATGCATCGAGCCTTTCGTGTACATAATCTTTTTTGAAAAAAGATTTTCCTCATTAAATAATGTTTTACATCCAGCCCCTCTTCCACCAGCCTTCCCCTCACGGGGTCTTGGACAGCGTTTTACATTTTTAGTGAAATACCTTTTATGTTTAGCAAGTAGATTTCTTTACAGAAAGGCATTTTTGCATTCTTTCTTGACATAGATACCCCTCTGAGTTGTCACGGAATAATCAGTTCTTGCAGGCGTGCATGTGAGAGCTACCCTACATGCATGCATGCACATTACAACATGCATGTAGCAGGAGCTACTGATGTGTTTTCTATAGGTTTGGTCTGTGTATTAAACAAGAACAGATACTCGTGGTTCCTTAGCGTTCTTTGGACATTGGAAAAAACATCTAGATTTTCCTCTAATTGTTGGGTTTTGTATTTTCCCAAATGAAAAATCGGGAAATCTGCTGCATCCAACAGGACTGTTTACACTAGCTTCTGCCAGACAACGACTGTATTTCAGCTATGATCACACTTTGAGTAAAAGTACGTTTTACCGCAGGCGTTGGTGAAACTGGACACCCTCCTCAGTGTTCTCATACTGCCACACACACAGAAAGCTGCATAAGAAAGAAAAAGTATCTGACTCTGAAATATTGATGATCCTGCTGCGTTTTCAGCTGCAGCGAAGACGTTGAGTTTTTATGCAGATTGTTTTTCCTCTGTATATCCAAGGTTTGATCTCTGATCAATCCACAGACCCTTCTTTCATGTACCTAATAAACACTTGCTGCGTGTACACACCAGGTTCTTTAAGATCTCTAAAAGTAACGTTTTAATTAAAACCCATCGAGACAAAACAATAAACGAAACTCTTGTCCTGACATGCACGTCATCAAAAGATGATCTAATTGAATCCTTCTAATTCCTGGTTGCTAAAATAAAATATTTCCTTTATTTAGAAGCCACTCTTTTTTATCTTTCTTTGCTAGCCTGTAATTATGGAGAAAACTGCTGCAGATTTGGCCACAAGAGGGCAGCACACGCCCCAATTAGCTCACTTTCGGTTTTCCGGACAAGTTCTTCTCAAGTAAATGAGATCATGAGCGTCATGAGATCGGATCTCATCACACACACACACACACACACACACACGAACACACACATAAATAACTGCAATGCATAGGCAAAAAAATAATTTTTTGTATTTAGTGATTTTCTCTGACCTGCCTTTCCAGGCTCATTCACTCTTGCCCTGAAGCCCCCTTTTTCAAGAAAAGAGTAGAGTTTTTAAAAAAATGTTGTTTTTTTTTTTTAAATTGTCAATATACACTTTATTAAAAATATTAAATTTAACTGGCGTTATTGATACAGTCGGATCAGATACAGCAAACTGCAGGTTTCTTTGTATTTACAGTGCAGTTAAAATAACAACCGTCTTGTGTGATTATGTGTTATACAACAGCCGGGGCCAAACCCAAAGAAGAAGAAAAAACAGTTTCAACCACATGTGTGACAAAAAATACAGGCGCAAGCGAAATGAGCATGAGGTAAAAAGATGAACGCAAAGGGAACCAAAGGGGTCAGTTCCCGGAGCGAGAAACATTTGAAAATCACACACGATGGAAAAAGAAAGGTCAGAGGCAGATCATGCAAATCTAAAAACAGTGCATTTATCTCTGTTATGAACAGTTGTTTTACTCTGCAGCAGGAAAACAAAGCCCCTGTCTTGTCTCCTTCTTGCGTGCACCAGTAAGTTTCCATGCAGCTTTCCCTTTACTGGAAGCAGAAATGTGTACCAATGGGGTTGGTCAGTACACGCGTTGCATGACAAATTACCGTTTCAGGCGCAGGTGCTCACAGTGCATGACACGTGGATAGTTTGCTCTGCCGGTTGCTCTTCTAACCTCATAACGCACCTCCCAGCGTTCCGCTGTGTCACACTGGGTGCACGAACTGGTAGACCAGTCTCTGGGACACATCGGGCTTGCGAATGATCCCCTTCTTGTAGTACTGACGTATCGAGCGGCTCAGCTTGTCGTAGTTCATGGCAGGTCGATTCTTCCGGAGGCCCCAAAGCCTGGCCACGTGAGCCGAGTCCTCAATTTTAAAAATACCTGAAGGAACAATAAGACAGTGGGTTTTTGCTAACAGTGAAAAAAGTTCCAGGATGATGTCTTTCATGTCTTTCGCTGAGGTTTTCGTTTTATTTAAACTAGAATTTCAGACGTACTCTTAAAAAAAAGCAAACAAAATGACAAAACACATCTGTTTTGGAGTTTCTATGATAATACAGTTTGAAAGAATCTCGTTTAAATTAATATTTATACTAAGAATAATATCAAACAACAGTCATATTTACCACAACTAATTTTTTTTTTTTTTCAAATGTATACAGTGTCTTAATAAATATGGGAATTTAATTAAAGAAACATGCATTTGAGATGTTTTCTTTCATTGTTTAATCTGCACTGGTGGTGCAGATCAGTTCCTCGCTCCAGGCACACTGTTAGAACATCTATCTTTAAAATGTAAACGTGCAGGAAACAGGTGAAGATACCTTTGTCCTTGTTCAGCCAGCGGATGCAGCGCCCGTAGTTGTGGGGTTTCAGTAAGAGTTCTCGGAGGAACTGCCACAGATGGATCGGCTGCCCGGAGCAGGAAGAATCGGCCTCGGACCACAGCTCCTCCTCACCTGCAATGAATTCAAAGCAAAGGGTGCTTTCACGCTGCCTTAAGGGTGATAAGATGTTCTTTCACCAAAACCTCAAGGCTTCATCTTCCTGGACGGCAAAATCCAAGCGTACCGTGTGTTTTTTCATCTCCCGTTGAACATCTCTCTTTCATCCAGGCAGCTGCTAAAACAATGTTCAGAGGGGTTTTTTTAAATAAATTATAGGTTAATGGTCAACTTTCTGTCTGTCTGTCTGTCTGTCTGTCTGTCTGTCCACAGCTCCAGACACACCTGACTTCCATATATCCAGATGTGCGTGCAGTGTGTCTCCACACTGCGGCGAACGCTGGTGAAACTCCTCCTCGCTCATGGCGCACAGATCCTTGCCCGTCAGGTCCTGGAAGGCCTTCCCCGCGTGGGGCAGCCGGTACAGATGTTCCGTCCACAGCAGCCACTTCTGCACGTTCCCCGTGTTCCACTCGATGGGATCTGCAAAAAGCAAAAGTCCCCCCCTTCCCCCCTCAGTGAGACGGTTCACCACAATGGTCCTGTTACATCCTCCAGCCGGAACAAGTTTTCCGTTAATGCCGCCGTTTTCCCCAAGAACAAACCACATTCTGGCTCCTAAACTTAGAGTAAATAAATTGTCAATGCAAGGTAATCATGCTTTTATGTCGCCATAACTCAGATCGGCAGTGCAGATGACGGAGGATTGCGTAGGTTTTATGACAGCCAGGAGGCTCCCAAAGGCTAATGCTGCCTCTGTTTGTTTTGCAAGGAGGAGACCTCACCCTTTAAGACTGTGTACACCTTTGATAGCCAGACGGGAGAACTCATGCAAATGTCAGGATTATACAGATCCTGGAGCAGGCAAACAGGGCTTTGCTTCATTGAGGATATGATTTATATGATCTGCCCAGGTCAGATAACAGCGCTGCTGTAACTCATCACCTGCAACCAGCAACATTGTGAGAAACGGAAAATTATATATATATATATACACAGGATTTTGACCTACCTGGGGTGATATTCAGTAATTTGCAGGCTGTTTCGATGTCCTTCAGCACTTCTCCGACCACCAAGCTCTGCACCTGCTCCAGGGAGCGCTCCTCCTGGCCTTCCATCCCGGGAGAGAGGCCCTGCTCCTGGCTGTCGATGACGGGGCACTGTTCCGGTTCTTCCTGCGGTGCCATGCGAGGCGTGGGGACAGTGAGCGTCTGCGAGGCGTCGGAGACTTTGACCAGCCAGGTAGCATCTTCGGTGAGGAGCATGTCAAAGCACGAGAGATAGAGGCCCGGCATGCCACGTTCTAAAGCTTCCAGGTTGGGTTTGGACTCCTCCAGCTCCCAGGGGTCTCCAGATGTCCTGCTTCGCTCCATGATGGTGAGGGATTCGCTGGTCATTCCGAGCCGGGGTTCGTATACCATGCCTTCTGACAAACTGCCAACTAGATTTGACATGACTGGGACAAAGATACGAAGAGAAACTTAGCCAGATGTCATATTTAGCACAAGAAAAATACCGAATATTAATAATGGAAATGTTGAAATCTCTAATTAGGAAAAAGGGCAAAACAATCTACTAATAAAAACAAAATTTAAAAGGTGCTGGAGTAAAAGTAAACAGCAGTCTGTCCGCAGTGCAGAGATCAAACACACACTTTCGACCAGTGGAACTGTGATGAGTTCTGTTCCAGGGTCTTTAAGAGCCCCATGGCCAATGGAGACGCTTGTGAAATGACCCTCAAGGGTAAAAAACACACACACACACACACACACAGCACTGACGGGCGCGGGGCAAAATGGATTTGACTGAGTCTCTTATTTGTGGGTCAGTGGCCCAGAATGACTGAAGTCTTTGGGGGTAGGTGAGCGGCATTGAGACCTCCGCCGCGTGCATCGCCTTTCAGGGCTCTGCAGAGCTCTCTGTCTCCACTGTCAGCTGGAGGTTTTTAATCATTTTAGATAATGTGGTCTGAAAAGAACCAAGATGTTTACTTAAAAAAACACACACACACACACACACACAAGCGCACGGCTTTATCTCGAGGGAATGAGCGCCATTTATGGACGTCAGCTGTAGCACCGGCGCTGTAATCCCAGTGTGAACTCACATATGGCACCCATGGCTGGCCACAGCTGGTATACGGGGAGACACGGCACTGGCGCACACACACACCGCCTTATCAGCGGCGGGGAGCTGATGCCACAGTAAAGGAAGTGCGCTCCTACACAGCACATGTTCAGTGCAAGGCAATATTTGTCAAGTTGGGAAGAAAGTCTGATAAAATGTGTAAAATGGCGTCCCTGAGCGTCCCCGAGCTAAGATGATTGGTAAGAAGAGCAACACGGGAGACCCAAACACACCCACGTCTATGGTGCTAAGTGCTAAATGGCTAATCACGCTGTCACAGGTGGTTCCAGGCGCATTTAGGAACTAAATGTACTGCATTTTCACTGCGGGGTTTTCAGGCCGGATGGTCAGAAACACAATATTTAGGGGCAATAAATAGTGACATCACAATTGCACAGCACAGTTTGACCCTCCTGTACACTCGTTTAAGAAAACCCCACAATTAATAAGAGAAAACATCTGAATTGATACATTACAGATATGACAGCAAAGAAAAACAAGACTAAGTAATAATAAATTGTGCAACTTAGGGATGTGTATTAGTGAGTTGCCATGTTCTGGCTCTTTTTCTATTTTTCTATTATGAGAGAGTTTGCCGTCAAAGTGTCTTCGGTCCCCATGCAGCTCCCCCACTGGAAAACCACCACCGGCGTTCCTTTTATCTCCCAAATTCTCGTAAACCTTAGCCCACACCTCCCTTCCACTCCATCAGGAGTCAGATTAGAAGGCATTGGCATCCCAGCCTGCACGGCGGCTGTGCGTTAGCTCTCCTCTGTAACAGCTTGCGTTAAGCCCATTAGCAAAGCAAATTTAGCCATATTACCTTCTTCCAAAAGGAAGACGGGGCGCAAGAAAAAGACACAAACACACACCCCTGCGGAGAGGGATTAAGACCCTGACTGATCCCTAAATGAGTTTGGTCAAAAATGCTGATATTCATTTCAGGAGTTTTAAAGCCATTTACTCAGCAAAGTCAGTCTGGGGATTCTCTCTGTACAGGCCTCCACCCTGGGAAACACACCATTGTCCTGCACAGTTACGCTCAACAAACCCTGTTTTTATTTTGTCCTTTGAGCAAACATTGTTGAACAATCTCCGGCTGACGTGATGAAAGTCTCACGAAGGGTTTCTGCTGCTGATTTTTAAATTTAAAGGAAGAACCTGGTTTTGCACGAACCATCTAGCTCAAATGATCATACTTAAAGCTGATTTATAAGTAAAGAAACATTAATTTGATCTGCGTGAAATGTTCCCATGATAATTGATGGATATTAAATGATATGAGGTCTTACGTCCTCAAAGTTTTTTAACGTTTAATCAGGCTTGGGCCCTTAGACATCAGAAAGAGCATTTGTGAAGTGTGAACAGTCAGTAAAGACTGTTTGCCGTGTGCACAACAAAGGGGGACTTGTTTGATTCCTGGTTATTGTCTCTCATGGGAAACTCGCGTCGGCCTATGGATGTCATGGTTCCGGAAGGAGGCAAGAAAAAAAAAAAAATAGCCTCAAGTGTTTTCTTCTCAATATGACCATCGCTGGGATCAGGGAGAGAGTGGGAAGTGATTAGGATCTGTGGATCGCTGCCATGGATCACATGCTGGACTAACGTTTGCACATGCAGGTGCGCTGTTCACATTATAAACCTGGACCGAGCGGATCGTTCCATCTTTTATGTGTTTTCTCTCATTTTTATTGCTGTTCACTGCTGACAGTTGACAGAATATCAGCCAATTTCACAGCAGCCTGAAAATTACAGACAAAAGTTCGGGGTGCTGCCATTAAAACTCACATATTGGCTGGATAGAAAATCAAAATGCATATATTGGTGCATTTGTAGAGGAAAAGAAAATAAGTTTGAGATTCTACTATCGCAAAAACTCAAAAGATAGTAACAGTTACGATGATAAGCGTTTTTATTTTAAACTTACTCTGAGTGAGGAAGATAATTTATATTCACACATCACTGTTGTCTTATTATTTCAGTTTATCATGATTTTAATAAAGGACCTGATTGCAAATAACCTCCCTACCACCTCCAACCAGTTTACTAAAATCACAAAAAATGTCTGAAATAATAAAATTGTTGAGTTAACACAATGATGAATAAAGTATTAATTTATGCAGTAATCATTAATAAATGCCTGATTGTTGTCACTTGTAATATAATATTATATATAGCTGCCATGAAGTTGTTTTTATTGCCGTGGTATTATCTTAATCTGGTATCACATTAAAATCACATGCAGGTTTTTAAAAAGTTCCTATAGTTTTTTTTTTTGGTTTGTTTGTTTTTAGATACACATCACATAATCTGGTGTTCTTACCCAGGCAGAGAAGCTCTGACGGCCAGAGGCGAAAGGCAAAGATCTGAGTGGAAGATGGCAGATTCGGGCTCTGTTCGGGTTGAAGAACGCGCCAGGTAATTCACGGGGGTGACACCTGAGGGCAGAGGTGCAGGCAGGCAGGCGGGCGGGCGGCCGGGCTGGTGGGCTGGTGGGCAGGCTGGAAGCAGATGAATTCAATCCGTCTCAAACTTGCTGCCCGTCTCAGGGCTTGAGCCTCAGGCCTCTGGTGCAATTAACCTGAAAGTCAGAGCCTGAAGCACAACTGTAAGCTGAACCCCGAGCTAGGGACAGCACCTGCTGGGGGTGTGTGCAGAGGCAGAGGCAGAGCGACTGAGCCTGTGCAAAGGAATTCCAGCACCATTGACTGCAATTTATATTTATAGGGCAGCTCTGTTTACTTATGCACACATCTGTGCGTGTGTGTGTGTGTGTGTGTGTGTGTGGGTGCGCTGCACACTTTCAAAAGGCCCAAGATTGTGCGGGACGACTGTTTATTAGCTGCACAATTTTATTTGATGTTTGACAAGCCTTTGGTGAAAAGGAAACAGCAAATAATCACGAGGAATTTGGTTTTTTGTCGCTATCTCGTTAGTCTGTGGTTATGACGCCTTCAGGTTGATTCCAAATCAACGTTCAACTGAAGATGCAAACAGTTGTTAACAGAATGGTGCTTTAAAATGAAATTAGCCACCAACATTATTTCAATTGAAACTGTGAATAATGCAAAACTTTCTCAAATAAATGAATTATTCAGTAGGAAATGGTAAAAACCTCCATGTGGAGTGTTGACTGACCTCTAGTGGCTGGCCTCCTTCTTCTTCAGAATTGAAGCGTTGTTTTTAGTTCAAGGTGCCAAAGGAAGAATATTACTAAAATATTTCCTGCTTTTGTCCATTTGTGATACAACAGAAACACAGCAGCTTGCTCGGAATGTAGTTGTTTCCTGACACTGCTGAGGAAAAGCTTAATGGATTAGCGGAGGTTGCTTAGGAAACCACCAATATTGTTGGACAGCCTGTCTTTTACGTGGACGCTATTGCAGAATCTAATTGGCTTTACTGTTAACTGCAACACACTGCCTAATTAACTCAATGATAAGATGGATTAGAGAACCTAAACATACATAGATACACACAGATAGAGGTCTAGCTGAGACCAGCCATATCTTAATAGCTATAATAGGTTACAACAGGTTAAAAAACTACACACGCTTATATATATATATATATATATATATGTGTGTGTGTGTGTGGATAGATAGGCATTGGCTCACAGAGACCTTGTTTCTAATACTGTTTGCACAGATGACAGAAACTGTCGTTACTGTTGCCCTCGTGAAGCTTCTTGTGTTTGCTGTTGGTAAAATCAGGCATTGTACGTTTAAACAATGTGGCACTGTCACAGCGACAGGTAGGACAACGGTAAAGACACAGCTTTTAACACAAAAAGGGTACAGTTAAAGTTGTCCTGGTCCTTCTCATTTCTACCACGAACGTGTGGCGCCGACTGCTGATTGGCCCGTTGCAAATTTCATCAGTCCTTGGTCTTTTATTTTATTTCACTTCTCTAGGAGGAAAGTTTTGGTAGCCTGGCTGGTGAACAGAATATTACATTGTGTGTTTCAGGAAGTGGCTCGTACAAACTGCAGGAGGACTTCTGGCCTCTGTGTTTGTAGACACACCAAATCAAACTTCAAGCGACGACACCCTGCTTTTCACCAGAACCGAATTTTACTTTTACTGTTTCATTTTTCTTTGCGCGTTCCCAAATGGAGTCGCTGACGGCGTGCTCGTTACCTTGCATCATCACAAATTGCACCCTAATCATCTGGAGAACTCCTCAAAGTGCAGTGGTGAAGGGGGAAAAAAAAAAAAAAAAGAAAGGGTGAAAAAAAAAAGGGAATTTGCTTTCAGCTTAACCTGTCACTGAAATTTGCATGGCAGTTTCTCCGGCTCGTTTGACCTTTTCCCAGACACAAAAAAACAGTGTCGTGGTTGAAAGACAACGGGCGACAGGAAGCAGCAGCCTGCGCGTGACACACCAAGCTGGTCTTCGAATGTCTTTGAACGGGCAGAGGCTGCGCAGGTGTCCCGACCGTCAACGGGTGTCATTGACCCGCCTGGGTTTGTCTTAGCAAAGTCAACAAACACGCACATCCCTTGAGATATCCCACCGTCGGCCACTGAAAACATTCCTAACTGTTTCGCAGGGATCAACGGCTTATCGTCCGTTTGGAAACTTTGCTCCTTTTTTAGCATTCCTTAGCTGCAGTTATTATTACCTGATTCCCACGCGATGACGCTGCCCTAAAAAATTGACAGGATTTGTATTTGTACAAAAGACAGTTTGAAATCAGGTTTCCTACATTTTCCTTGTGTTTTTTTTTTTTTTTAAATAATGCAGCAAACGTCAGTTAGAAAGTTGGACCAGGAACAAAAGGGCTGATTATTGACGCTGATAAATTGTCAGTTTGATGCCATTTCAAAAGCTGAGTCATCAGCACGGATAAAGCCAGCCGGTAAGGCTTCGGGGCAATTTAGTCGCCCCTATTGGGCAAAGAAGATGAACTCTGATATCATCACCACTGAAGCGTTTCCTGGACTGGAAAAAAAAAGGAAAAAAACGAAAAGTCCCTTTGTTTTCTATTTCCGTGACTGGAACTTCCAAATAAGTCATCCTAAGATGCTGATTACATGAAAACAACAGAAACGCGTGTGGTGCCAACTGATGACGCACCAAAAGGTGATGTTGTGATATATTTAAAGCAGCATTGATTTGATGACCAAAGAAGGCCTAAATAACTGAAAAAAAAAGTCGTTTAATGACCACACATGTATTTAATATGTGATGCGGGGTTGGCGTTAGGCTTTCTAACCACAGCTGGGAAAGTTGCAGAAAGGAGGAGGAAACACTGACTAAAAAAATAGGAATTGTGTTATTCTAGTTGTGTAAATAGAATTTATGGCATTGTATTACAGGTGCGTGCCTCTCCAGCTCGCCAAGAGCAGGAAAGCAAATATTCTGAGACACAATACAAACGTCACACAGTGGCTTCTTTTCAGCAAACTGTGGCGCGGATAAATTATCGGTCTGATAGGAAATTAAACACATGCTGGTAAACACCGAGTGCTTGGGTGACTGGTTGCTCTCAGGGTCCACCCATTCCCTCCAGTCTGGGCTCACCAATCCAACCACAGCTGCTCTTTTACTTCAGCAAAACGTAACTAATCTAACTTATGTCCACGTATATTATAATAATACCTGAAAAAGCTGGTAACAAACAATGCAATTTATCTAAAAAGCATCAAATTGTTGACAACTGTGTGCTCATTTTGCTGTAGTTTTGATTTTTAAGTAAAAATATCCAAAGCATCTCTCTGCAGAATTGGTCGAATGAACTTTTTTTATAGTTCCGTTCCTTCTCCCCCACCCAGACAAATATGATCTCTAATCTAATCGCATCGGTGCTTCAGCACTACGACCTCCATCAGCCAGATGGTGAATGAAATCCTCTGTCTGCTTCCTGTCTCTGACAGACTACCTGCAAAGGTCTGATGCGCCTTTGCAACAAGGATCTGAGAACATCTGCAATATAGGCGGAGGAGTTTCGAAGAGTTTCGTCAAATGAAGTCACACCCTTAACAGATTCTCTTGGTATATTTCTGAACCTGAGTCAAAGCTAACACGAGCGCGCTCCAGGATGATCTCAAACGCAACAGCGTGCTGATATTTGGCTTCCCAGAAAAAAAAAAAAGTCCATGTAACACTTGTAATTAAGACTCAGGTGGCTGTAGTTCCAGCCTTAAAGCATCAACTTTGTGTCTGTGTGTGTGTGTGTGTGTGTGTGTGTGGACTTGAAAAGAAATGATGAAGGTATTCATCATTAAGTAAACACAGCTATTGACTTAGGGGCGCTGACAGATCGCAGATATGATAGCAGCGCGGAGAAGCCAAGCTGAACCAAAGTCAACATTTGACTTCAATCATCCTGTCACACAAGCCCCATTCAGAACTCAACCGAACGTCCCAGCACACACAAGACACACACACACACACACACACACGCATCCCAGCAGGTACAGACATTTCCTGCTGCTGAGCATCTTTTTTGAACCACCATCCAAAGTTTGATGCCACAGATTGACAGCACTGGTCACTGCTAAAGTGGTTTTTATTGTTTGTTTCTGCGATGATTAATAGGATTTTCACTTTATTGTTGGAATTAGATAACCCTGACCAGTCAAACCACCTGGTTCCAGCGTTCCCGAACCTGGTGAGCTCAGGATCCGTTAATCACGCAAACGCTCAGTCGTTCATACACATGGCAAGCTTTATTCAACAGTTTCTCTTCAGATAAATGTGCTATTTATGATTTTTGTAAACTTTCAGCTCATCTACTCACCACCCAGCTTCTGTCTGCAGTTGTCAAATAAAACTAGAGAATGAATCCAGCAACGTTCAGGCCTTCTCCTTCTTCCACCCTGATGCCCACACACACACACACACACACACAAACGCACGCGCGCACACACACCCAAGGAGTGGAAGGGCTTGCAGAGTTGACTGACTGAAAGGAACGCCGCAGGTGCAGTGCACGCCATTAAAGGAGACGGTCATATGACTTAAGACAGGTACAGCAGTGTTACCACAGAAGGTTGGTGTTTCACACGTGACCCCTGGAGATCACTTCAGTATCACGAGTAACCAGTTCAGGGTGTACAATTTGGACAAATTTCTCATTACAGACACAAACATTTGTGAATAAAACATCATCCGCAAAGGACGCCTTAGCGTTGTGCAGTTCCATCAAAGTTTTACCTTGTTTTCCTCCCTCCATTCGCCCAAATTCCATGACGTTAACAACAGTTTTAAAATCAGGAATATGGCAAATGGGAAGTACGAAGATAGCGTAGCAATGGATTAACGCATATCCACCTTTTTCTAAACGAGCACTCGGTATCATAATCACACGTAACTCTTTGTGGTTTTAAAATAACCAGGGAATTTTGAAGACTGTGGGCTTCAGGCAAAAATAAATCCATACGGCTTTGTAGAAACGCTGGCATGATATTAAAAAAAATAATAATAACAATAATAATCCCGCTGTTAAGGGTTGAACAGCATTGTGCAAATTGCAGTAACAGAACATCAGTTGATGCTAATCCACCAACTCCTCTCACAGCTGAGCGACTTCCAGCGCCACCTGCTGGTCGCAAGTGGGATTCCACAAACTCAGCAGCAAATAAATAACAGGGCGAAGTGGTGTGACAACCCAGCAGAGCTCTAGCCACAAATGTGTGTGTGAACAGATACTTTACCCTTTGTCCGATCGGTACACACCGTTTTAGCTACACTAAAGAGAAACCGTGCCGTCCACAGACGCACACACTCGTACACACACCTCTTAGATTTAACCTTCCACTCGCTGGTCAGGCAAAGTACATTTTGATGGCTTTTTTTTTTGAACCCTTCTTCTCTTCTTTTCAGAATCACACATATTCCAAGTCCCAACCCTACAAAAATAAAAAACGAATGTTTAGATTTCACTTTCACTCGACTCCGACACAAGGCTTCCGTTTACATTTACTGGGATTATTGAGACATCTGAATATTCTTCTTGTATTAATCCTCATTTGTTTCGACTGCAATAAAAAGGTAGCTTTTAAGTGTGTGTGTGTGTGTGTGTGTGTGTGTGAGACTTTTGAAGTCATTTTGTGTGTTTTTTTTCCATTTTAACCACCTAATTGCTGTTTTCAAACCTGTACGCTGTATTCACACACATTTCAGGCCTTTAGGTTGTGAACACATGCAATGACCCAACTATGTGAACAAGGTTGATGGAAATGAAATCTTTCCGGCTGACAGTTTTGGGAATGGCCGTGCACCTGCTTTTGTTTCAGTTTGTGTCCCTACTGCTTTTTTATGCGTTTTACTATTGTGTTTATGTGTGATACAAGAAAAGCCCCTTCATTTAAAATAAAATTAAAAGGATTCATATCATCCTTTCTGCAAAACCTCTTTGGTGGCGATGGTTTTTCCCTGCTTCAAAGAAAACCCTACATTCCACCTGTTCAGACCTAAAAACGCCTCCTCAGCTGACAATTTTCACCAACTTTGAGCAGATTTCCGTGCCGGTGTGGGAACGCCCCAAAAACGCACATTTGAAGATTGTCCAAGGTTAAACTTCCCTTTACGTGAATGTGTTTTACAGTTTAACTCAACCAAGACGTGTGTATTAACCTCGGGTTTCGAGCACTCTAATACGATGCATTCACACATGCAGATCCAGGCGTGTTCTCAGCTGGGGTGTTTCTCCGGAGCTGATGGTGTACCCATCAACCCACCCTAGTTGGTGGCCGAGGAAAGGCCCATTGAGGCTGAGGAAAGGGTTTGTCATGAGTCAGTAAAAAAAAAAAAAACAAAAAACAGAAAAAGAAAAAAGAAAGGAACAGTTCCTCCCTCCGACTCCTCGGCTCCCACTTTTCCTCAGCCAAGGAGGGTCAGGGGGTCTTTGTCATTCTAGCTTTGTCCAAACGGATAGGGTCCATGAATACCCTGTTAAAAAAAAACAAATCAGTTAATTAGGATGTACGAGTACGAGTACAAAATCAAATTGCACAAAAAGACAGGAAGCTACGATTGGAAATGTAGTTAAGGATCAATGTTGACAATTGTTGGCCTTAACATAGTAGTTATGTGTACCTTCAAGTGTGCACAAACAACATAGCGAACAACACTCATGGATGAATGAAATCTCTTTGTATAAATCCATACCTGACCATATGTCACCACAGAAAGGTTGCTTTGGAGACCATTCGATGCTCTATTTACAGCGTTATGTGACAGTCCGTTTTGATCTTGTCGGTTTGGCTCTCGCGTTCGATCCCAGGCTCCGCTGGGCTCTGTGAAGCTGCTGTCAGCTGTGTCACACTTGTTCTTCTGTGGGGAGGCAAAAGGGTTGAAATCCTCCTGGACGTTGCGCTGCGGTTGCGTGTTGAACTCCGTCTCAAAGGAGGACAGCTGCTGGGTCACCCCGAGAAGCCCTCCGACTTCCACACTTAGAATCACCCAGATGACATCTGTGGAGACGTTGAGGAAAAAAACATAGTAGAAAAAGAAAATCTGTCCTCTTTTACTGCCAATTACGTAGAAGTACAGGTTTCCTACCTCCATAGAACAACCCAGTGGCTGTACACATCCTCCACTGGCCTTGGTACATGCCTGGAGCAGCAGGACTCCTCATTTGCACGCTGATGTCTGATATTTCCTGGGGGTCTAGCGACTTAACCATAACTGTGTTTACATGGCCAAACTGGTGCCCACCGATGTACTTTAGAGTGACCCCAGGGGGCCACGCGTCTGTACCTATAGGCCCACAAAGATGGCAAAACTCAGCTAGACAACCAATGCTCAAAAAAGGTTACCTATACTCTGCTCTATGTGCACACTGCATCAAACCTGTGTTTTGTATTCTCCAGGTCTTTGTGAAGGGGGTGTCTGGAGGGACAGATTCTCCTTCGCCAATTGTCACGTCTTCAACAAAGGACATGGACGGCGTGTTGGCTATGGGACTTTCAAAGTCATAATATGCACCAATAGCAGCCTGCAGGTTCCTGTTTCAAAGACAGAAACGAGGTTTCCGTTGAATGCAGAACATCCAAAGACCGTTCAATATTATATTTCAATGAGGTTAGGAAAAAAATAAATAAAAAATTGCAGTAAAACTAAAATCATAACCATTGAACTGTGAACACATACATCTACTTCATGTGGGTTATTCAACCAGTGAAAGTTCCAACACCGGCCATCTAAAACAGTAGAATGACCATTCCTGTAAATGTAAACAAACTACTGTCTATTACGAATACATATAGTCCCTTGTTGTGCTACAGCATGGAAAAAAAGAGTAGTTTAGTTTAATGTATAACAAGCTATATCCTGACTGCGAATGTAAATGTTCTCACTGCACCTTTCAGAGCAAAAACATCCCAAAACAAGTTAATACTTGCATGTTTGTTGAAAAAGTACCAAGAACGCCGATGATCCGTGATGGGGACGTAGATTGTTGCCATCAGGTAACATCTGAACGTAAAGCAACTAGCACCAGATTTCTCTACAACTATTATGTAATCGATCGGCCTCTGATTAATAATTTGTCTTAATCAGACAGCTAGCTGGTTAGCTTATTGTTTTTGCTTAAATATCACCATACAGCAAAGCCAAAAAAAAAAAAACTTTTCACGTTCTTTTTGCAGTCCAAAAGCCTCGTGGAGTTAACTTATACATCCCATACAATATTAAAAAGAGGGCTAACCGGTGGAACGGAATTATTGTATAACACTTTCCGTGGTATGAGCTCCTTTCGGTTGTAATTAGCGAATTAGTGTATGCTAACTCCCCAAGTAGGCAGGCAGGCTCGCGTCCGCTGTCCGCCGGAAGGCCCCCGGATCCCCGCACTCACCAGTTGGTCATGTCCAGGAAGAAGGCGCAGCCGGCTGGGTTGAGCTGAAATCCCAGCAGCTTCTGGAACTCGGAAATGAGGACGTCTTTGTCCGTGGTGCCCATGCAGCGAAACTTTTGCATGAGCTCCGCATCCACGTCCATGTCCGTGCCCTCCATTAGCAGCGGGTATCCCGTAGCCGAGACGGGCTGATGCGGGGAACCTCTCTTAATTTAGTCCGAGGCCTCGACCAGCCATGATAACCGAGTCTACAACAACAAGCGTCAGTGCGCATGGCACGAGCAGGGGGGACGATGTTTGACGTTGCAACGGCCCGCGCGTCACTTTCACCAATCGCGTAGTAGGTGCTGACGTCATCTGTTGCTATTTGTAGCCTCCTTCCCATTGGTCAATCAACAAAAGCGAGCGAGGCCACGCTCGTCACGTAGCAGGGCAAGTTTGGAAGCCAGCGCTCATTCATTCGTTCATTCATTCGTTCATTCATT
The DNA here is from genome assembly GCA_000180735.1 of Tetraodon nigroviridis. Taxonomy (NCBI): domain Eukaryota; kingdom Metazoa; phylum Chordata; class Actinopteri; order Tetraodontiformes; family Tetraodontidae; genus Tetraodon; species Tetraodon nigroviridis. The sequence goes on along the minus strand of CAAE01015043.1, from coordinate 1,061,145 downwards.
CATTCATTCATTCATTCATTCATTCGTTTCCGTACAGTGCATTGCCATATAATACACATCAAAACATTGCAGTTTTTTTTTTTTAAACTACAAAAATGTAACATAACTTTGAATTGTTCGCCCTAAGGTAGCTAGAGACCTCCCTGACACCACAAGGTATGAAGCGGGTGGGAAGATGGATGGATGAATAAATGAAACATTTGACTTTGGTGATAAAAAGCTCCATCTCAGAGTGAAAAGAGTGATGTTATGTATTTCAGGGGGACATTGGTCCTCATTTTTTGAAAATCATAGACCAAGACCAAGGTCAAGAGGTCTTTGATAATGTATGATATACATTAAAACTTCAATACTACATGTCCAATTAATTGGCAGAAGTCCGTGCTTTCTGAGTTTATGTCGTTTTAATTTAGAATGAATATTTTTCTTTCTTTTTTTTTTTTAATTTCTGGTTACTTTAGTAAAGCTTCTGGTAAATGTTCGCAAAAGCGATAATTAATTTTAACGTTTAAGATATACTACTTTGGGGATTTCATTACCAATACTATCACTGTACTAAAAGTACAGAGCGTGGACCAGAATGGTTTCATCATTATTGCCATAAGGGCGGAACCCTCCGCTTTTGTATTTTGTATCCAGCCGGACTACTTTTTGCGAACACCCAGATCCGCCAGAAATGCAAAAAAAAAAAACCGAAGAAAAACCGGAATCGCGATCTCGGCGGTGGGATCTGTAGACCATGCCTAAGTAGGTTCAGAATTTACTCTTTATTAATGTTTACCCGTGATTTTATTTCACTTCTAATTGGCTTGACGGTTGTTTGTAGGTAACAAATATAGGTAACAAACAAATTGACGCCTAACTCGTTTGTTTTCAGACAAAAGCTATCAACTTTGTTTGGCGTTCGTCTGCTAGCAGGAATTTATCTCCAAGCCAAAATATATGAACACAGCTTTGCGATTTTTTACTGAATAAAATCAGCGTTGCGATTAAATGTGGATCGGCGTTTTACTAGTGTGGTTAAAAATAACCACGCCGACCTGTCAGGGTTTGGAATCACATTTTATAGCGTTTGTAAGATGATGCTAATGCTAAAGCAGCCTTGCACTGTGTCCCAGCAGAATGGAATTGAATTTATTTTTGGTTTTTTAATTGTGTTTTATCTTGATTTATCCAGGTTTTACTGTGATTACTGTGACACCTACCTAACACACGATTCGGTAAGTAATTTGTCTGAACCATCTATTATTTATTAGAACTGTTTTGAGGTCAAATATTCAGTTTGTTCTATTTTTTCTAGCCATCGGTGAGGAAAACTCACTGCAGCGGCCGTAAACACAAAGAAAATGTGAAGGACTACTATCAGAAATGGATGGAGGAGCAGGCTCAGAGCCTAATCGATAAAACAAGTACGTGGTTTTTTTTGTTTTTTTAAGCAATTACTGCAATTGTTTTCTATAATGTATTTAGTATTATTTTTTAAGAGGCTAAGTCTTACCTATTGCTTTTATCCCAACAGCGGCTGCTTTTCAGCAGGGAAAGATTCCTCCCACACCGTTCCCTGGTGGTCCCCCTCCAGGTGAGTTTTACTGAAATGGATAAAGAGGGTTGTGATCTCATTTGTAGCAGTAGAACCCTCGGTAAAACCTGAGGATACCTGCACATGTGACTGTTCTGTGCCATTGTTAGAGCTGTTCTCGCATCATAGAGTTGTTTAATTTTATTAATTTATTGTTGTTTGTTATTAATTATTGTTGTTATTAATTTAATGTTTTTTTAAGTTGGCTGTCCAATGTACTCATTAGAACTTGAATGACATTACCGTTTGTAACTTAGGTGGTCCTCCTCGCCCAGGCATGCTACCAACTCCCCCCATGGGAGGCCCGCCTATGATGCCCATGATGCCCCCACCCCATGGAATGATGCCTGCCGGTCCAGGTAGGAACCATATTTGTGTACAAAGTGTTATTTGTGGCAGAAGAAGGTGGAGCCAGGATGTGTCCTTTTTTTTCTGTTTTTTGTGTTAATCGCTGCCTTTTTACGTAACTTTAGGTGGTATGAGGCCACCGATAGGTGGACCCATGCAGATGATGCCAGGACCTCCACACATGATGCGTCATCCTCGGCCAATGATGATGCCAGCCAGGCCCGGCATGATGCGACCAGACAGATGAGAGCGAGCGGATTGCCTCCGTTATCGGTTGCTATCAAACGGCTGTCTGTTCAAACACTTTGATTTATCGGCTGAAATCGTCTCAATCTTTAGTTTTAGTTAAATGTGGATTTTAATTATGTGTTATCACCTTATGTATTTGCTTTAGGTTTTACATTGTGTTTGTTGTATTTTACAGCTTTGGTTTGATAAATAAACCCAGGATTTCAAACAGGGCTCCGGACTAAACTTGATGTCAACAAAGACCCCCTGCTGACACCGTCGCTGCAGAGCACCTATCACCAACAGCAGGCAGTAACATTGTCCTTGAGGGTCCAGCAGTTTGTAATAATACGGGACATGCAGTGTAAAAGTGAGTGTTGTAACAAAAAAACGTATCCTAGTAGAGAAGGTTTGACTGAATTTTAATTTTCTCAAGATATTAGGCAGATCTCTTTTGAATATAGTTTTACCTCATCCTAATCAGAGCCAAGCGGATGATGAAGCTTTATTATTCTAATGTAAATAGAATGCGGATAACACGCAAATTCCATAGAAAAGCTCCACCCGGCATTTCAATGGCTCCCCTCTAGGTGGCAGCACTGCTGTCCTGCCTGCAGAGGCCAGAGAAGAAGAAGAATAGCTCCGAAATCTGAACAACAGAAACCCTAATTGGACTCCATATTTAGGTCTCAACAGATGGAGCCAGAGAGACATGCAGCTCTAAGACAGGAGGATCTGCGACGTAATAGTTGCAGATCTTTTTATCCTCCACTCCAACAAGACGCTTTTCTAAGTTTATAGTTTGCACTGCAGACTGCGCTTGAATTGGCTAAGCAGATGTGTTTGGGACAAATGCAGCTCAATTTTTTGCCAAAATATGTTTATTTAGGCTGAAGAAAAATATGCAACATTTTTATTTATTTTTTACTCATTATGGTCATTGCAGGTTTTGTGATCAGGGCAACCCTAACCCTAAAATAAATTAAATGGGATCCCACTTTCAAGGGCAGAATATGGGCCCAGTAAATGAATATCTACTTCTCAGGACAGAAATAAAACCATGCTAATGCACATTTCATGCACATGCCGAGCACAGGCAGATGCACGTGTGTCGTACTAAATCAAGAGAGTCTTATGAATATTCAATCCAGTCCACAGAGTTGAGTGTTGGCCTCAAGGGAATAAAGTTGAATGGGGAAAGTATTTTTTACCCCACCCACATAGGTTGAGGTAGTAATGCTTAAATATTGCATAAAAATGGATATTATTCCAAATGTTAGAGTGTGGCATTTTGAAACACAGCAGTTCATTTATTCAGTCTTTTAAAACAAAGTTACATAGTTTTAAAGTATGTAATAAAGTTTGTCCAGCGTCCTACAAGACTAAAGGTTTAAAAGAAGGCAAAAAAAAAAGAAAACAAAAATTAACAGACACTAAAATATCATTAATGAATAAAACACAGACATAGCTGTAAAAATATAATGCAAATGTGATGTTTGTAGTGTAACAGTTTTTTTTGTGTGTGTGTCTTTGCATGAGTCCCAGTGTGGCTGGAAAAAAGCTGTTGGAGTCTGTTCCTGTGTTTGTGTGTGTGTGTGTGTGTGTTGTGTGCTTGGTTGTGCCTAAGTGTCGAAGTGTTGCTCATGGTTTTCTCTGTTCTTTTTCTGCAGAGCTGTGAATAAAGAGTGTCCATGGAAGGTATTTAGACCCAATAAAACTCTCCCTCTCTCTCTCTCTCTCTCTCTCTCTCTCTCTCTCTCTCTCTCTCTCTCTCTCTCTCTCTCTCTCTCTCTCTCTCTCTCTCTCGCGCGCGCGCGCGGTTGCGCGCGGGGGCGCGCTCTCTCTCTCTCGCGCGCGCGCGCGCGCGCGCGCGCGCGCGCGCGCGCGCCCGCGCGCGCGCGCGCGCGTGTGTGCGCGCGCGAGAGTGTGCGTGCCCCCCCCGCCCGCGCGCGGGGCGGCAGTGTTTGGATGTTTGTGTATGTGTGTGTATATATATATCTCCAGATCAATATCCATTTCCCTTCCCCTCAGAGAGAGCCTCTTGATTTCAGACAGCATTTGCATGGGGCCAGCAGGAGCCCCCATGGGTCTGCAGGCAAATACCAACGTCGTACAAACAAGTCTATCAGAAAAGCAAGCGCAGGCTGCAGCTAAGCTCTCTTGCGCCCGTACCAGGTGTGCAGGGGCACATGTTGGGGCAGAATAAGGCTTCTTAAGGTGCTTTTCATTTTGGGACTGTTGTCTCATTGATACATGCAAACGCCTGCGCCGAATGACATCGAGATGAGATTGATTTATGGCTAATTTGATTAATAGGCTCCTCAAGTGTCCAGAGAGAGGGAAATGATTGAGTTATTGTCAGTTGAATAGGGTAGAGACCGTTTAAAGATGATGAGTAAACACAGCATGGACTGGAAAGAAAAGGTTTTTATCACTGGCAACAGCCGTTGTGTCCTTGAGCCACTAAACTGAGGCCATCTCTGAGACTGCTTCTAATACGAGTTAGTCATTTTGTGCGCCACTGGGTAAATATTTTGAGCGTATATAGCACCGTTGGCTGCCCTACTTCGGTACGAACCGTCGCGAGCCCGCCCTCCGGCCTCCTCGGCCCCTGGCCAGTTCGCATGCTCTGCAGACGCTGACATTGAGTCTTCTTTACCCGCTCTGCTGTGTCCCGCACCGCCATGTTTAATAAATAACCATGTTAAATATTCATCCGTCTGCATTTGCATCAAGTTTGGTAAAAGTCAAAGGACAGGTGAGCTTTGGTTGGTCGCCTCGTTTGCAGTGGAAATAGCTCCGATCTGCCGAGGCATGAACTCCACCAGACCCCTGAAGGTGTGCTGTGGTATCCGGCACCAAGACGGCAGCACTAAAAAAAAAAACAAAACTAAAAACTAAAAATACACTCCTTATTTTCAAAAAATGTCCTCACTTCGCTTTTAAAATAAGAGTTTGTTGTTTGGTGTGTCGCAAGCACAAACACATTAAATTCGACGCACACTCAAACACATTCTACGATTATGTATTGCTTTCATTTTTCAATTCTGAATGTCTAAATTTGGAATACTTAACCTGATACATTTTTCATGCGACCCCACCTACGACTAGAGGATTTGAATTTTTTATTCTCGTCAACTCAAACATATGGTTCTCATTCATACATGCATGTAAATGCAGTTGCAAATGTCCGCCTGGTCGGAATTTGCTGGGCTGGGAAAATATTTTCCTGTGGACAACTTTTGAATGCCGACGTATGTCACGGTACATTTCAGCCTAGCGTCGAGCAGTCTCGTGAAAACATTTTCTTCTTACTACTAAATTCTGTGACTAAATTCCACAGAGTTTACACAGGGCAAACTGCAGCATCTCCACTTTTTAGTGTTCAATAATCGCACTAAATCGTTGTATCTGTTATGCAGTTTTGGCAGTCGGCCTGAAAACTTTCAATTTTGCTGCCGCCATTTCTGCCAAACAGCTGACAGTGACAAAGTGGAGTTGCAGAACATAGAGGGGCTCTTATGTTACTCCCCTCGCATTTACTGTCCTTTTCCTCATTAGGAATTGCAGTTTACCTCTATCTCCCCCGAAACACGCAAAAACACCCCTCGATGTCTTGAAAATGTGCTGATTTATATGCAAAGATTGTGCAAGATTAAACGGAAAAATTCTTCTCAAGAAGCCATCTTATCAATCGAGGGCTTATCTCGCTTGACAAAATTCTGTTGTTCCCTTCGCCCACGGTGGCTTTGAAAAGCCCATCATGTTTCTGTTTCATCCTAGAGTTTAACACAAGAACCGCCGTCCCTCTTTGCCCATGTTGCCTTGTCTTGTCAGTCCTTTGTTAATTGAACATTTTTTTTTCTACTTTCCCCCCCAAAAACACATCTCACAAAGAAAATTTAAGTAGTCACGAAAGCAAACGGCAGCTGAGTGCTCTCTTGTGTTTTAGTCCAGCAACAAGTTAAAAAAAGACAAAAAAAGAAGCTACTAAAAATGTATTCAATATGGAGTCAAGGGCAGAGTCTATTTTTAAGAGAGTAAGGGCTTCTTACTCTGCGATGTTCCAGAGTTAGAGGTTAAAAGCATGTGCTTCTGCACCGACAAGGATGGCGGATTCAGCCATTCAGCAGTCTTTGTTCAAGATGCAGAAAAACAGCACACCTGCTTTGTCTACCTGAAGCAAAACCGAAATATTTCCCTCCAGAGCATCAGCTCCACTATCAATGCTTGAGCTCCTCTGTGTGTGAGCTTTGCTAGTGTGTCTCCATGTTTGAGCTCTTGTAAAAACGAAGGAATAGTCTCCTACAGTGATATTGAGATCATGGCTTCATGATTCATGACAGCCCAAATCATTACCACCGTTCAGAGGAAGAAGAGCTTTGCCAAGGCCAGTTATCACGCCAGCGTCACAATGGAAGTGACCTCAGTGTGAACCATCAGCGTTATCTGTGGATTCATTAAGGAACCGGTGTGCTTCATCAGACCTGCCTGTCAGATAGTCGAACCGTTTGGAGAGTGGGGTGGAGGGGAGTGGAGATGGGGGCCGCGTCCTGCCACTGGTTTAAATATGGCGGTTATCCTGAATCTTTATTCTGTCCCTGTGTGAGCGAGTTATGAAACGCCAGCGACAGTCTCTAAAAGCCTCCAATATGAGCACACAGAGGTGTTTCTGCAGGTCTTTGACTCTCAGATGCGGGCTTGCATGCTAAGAGCTGTGATGAGTCTACCAGCAAAGAACCTGTGAATGCTTGTGAGCTTGTGCAGGGGGTTGAGAGACACTCACTGAGGGGATGAACTGTTTTTAGCTGTCTTAGAAATGCTACATGGTATGTTTAGCATACAAGTCCATACTTTATGTACTGTTTCATGAAGGTCTCTAAAGAGAAAAGTTTGCTGTGGCTGCTGTAAACCTCTGAAAGTTCAAGCTAATGAGTGAGTAGACCATGCTGCCAAGTGAATTTTGTAAATGCTTCAAGAGTTCTAGTGTCGTGTTCTTCCAACACAAAGATTTGCCGTGCATACAGTGCTCTGCACATAGTCTACCTCCACCCTAATACGTAATCACATAGCAGGTGAGCGCACATGGGATTGTTTCTCCCAGAAAAAAAAAACGCCCTTGAATTCTACGGTGCAAGTTGATTAGGATCTTTTCACCACTCTGAATTTATCTCTCAAATTCATCTTTGTCCTCCTGTAGCCACCGGCAACAGTGGTTGCTGCAGCGGCGTAGCTTGGTAGAAGAGGAAGAAGCAACCCCTAATCACGCTGGATGAAAATCATTTTCCACAAGAACAGGATAAACTCGGTCACAGCACCTCTGATAACTGCCTCCCGTTCACGGTAATCATTTAGGAATGTCCTCCGTGTGACTGATTGCTTTCTGTCTCTCAGCATGGCAATGCCACATCTTCTCAAAGACATCCAGTGGTGTTATTGTTGCCTCGAGCTCTTTTTTTGAAATTTTCAGATTTTTATCACTTCCATGTTGCGGTTACAGGAGTCTGAAACCATCTGGCACCCACCTTAGCTCTCCTTTAGCGATTCTTCAAGCTACTACGCTGGATTGACAGGTCAGTTATTAGCGGAAAACTATGTCATCAACACGTGGTTATTTCTAATGCTGCCTTCAATATAAGCATTATTGCAATGTAAACCTAATTTAAAGATCGTCCTGGTACAAATAGAATTCCAGCACATGGAATTTTAATGTTGTCCCTCTAGCTACATTAAATTAAGTCCAATATCTTTGAATATAATAACGTGGTGATGCCGAAAAAATGTAAATTGAAGTCATATGTGGTGCGGTGAATCAACCAGCTCTGCAACCCCCCGGCCTCTTTGCCTCAGGAGAAGTAAGGCTACAGTAAGTCTCTTTAAGAATTGAAATCCAGGACTTGATCTTTTTTCAGCCAAGTGCACTTCCTTGCCGTGGGGTCTGCGCTGCACGTGCTCGATGGCAAACCTTCACAAGATCCTCACCTGAGCCGCCAGCAAGCAGTTTCACTTCAGAGAGTCATTTGATGTACGTATGCCCACAATCCAACAGATGACATTTGAAGATGGGTGCTTTAAACGACCTTGCAGTTTGTCTTTATTGAATATTTTTCACCAGCGTTGAACTTGAAAATGGAAACTCAAATGAAGGGCAAGTCTACACCCTCAGGGGGGCACATGACCTTAAAGATTAGAAAGTTCTTGGCCCACCTGTTTTTTCGCTCACAGGGGAGGAATACAAATGAAGCAAAGTGCAAGGAGACTTCAGAGAAGAAACCTGATTGGGCAGTGTAGTTCAATATGACATGCCTGGACCTGCACGAGGACATCTGTAACAGGTGGGAATAATTTTTAAAAAAAGTCAGAAGACATACAAAAGTATCCAGAAAAGAGCCTGACAGGATGCACAGACAAACAACCCACAAATGAGCTGCTTCCATTTGTGTCTGTACTGTAAGTGCCGTCTCTCTGTGACTTGCACAGTGTGCACGTCTCCGTTTCAGAAGACCGTTCATGAGTCACCGCAGTCTTTAGCTCCAGGCTCAGCCAGCAAGCAGAAAAAAAGAGGATGCACGCTTTATTTTATTCGCTCTAATATGCCGTGAAAGACATCATTATCTTGAAACATGTTGTATTCCAGAGATTCTATTGTTAGAAATGCCACAAAAGACTTTGATAACTGTTCCTGCCTCATCACAGTCACTGAGATCATTAGATGTGAAATTCAGCATGCTTCATTAGATGTGGCTTTTGTTGTTGCCTGCTAAGCAGTGTGTGGCTTGGCCAGCCCTCCGCGGTGAGAGAAGGATGTTATCTCTTCTGTCGTGCACATACCAGCGCTGCCCATGGGGAAGAGGTGAGCATACAAACAACTTGGCTGATTGAGGGCATGGCGCACAGTGCACTGGGGGTGCCTTTGAATACGAGGAGCGTTCAGAAACGACCCCTATAAATCTCTTTTGAGGATACCCAAAATACTTTCAATTGCACAGAGTCAGCTAAGGTCTTTGTTTTCTGTTTTTTTTTTTTTTTTTATCAAAGGATTTCAATAATTTATAATAGCATCTATTATCTATCATATTTATGTTTCTTCTTCAAAAAGAGCTGCATTTGTGCTTGTTAAATGTGGAAATTGAAGAATTAGATGATATAAAATAGAACTCACTTTACATCTAAATAACAGGTATTTGTATAGTGTAAAGGTGGAGAAAAGGTTCACTTGTTAAAGTTGTAAAATAACTGAGCATTCCAAACAAATGAAGAGTAAACATAAATAAAGACGTGATAACATCATAACATAAAATTGATGAATATATTAAAAAGTAAAGGAAACAATAGCACTGTTTTATACTGCTCCAAATATTTAGTAGAAGCGACTCTGAAATCTTCGAGCAAGATACAAAACGATTCAAACCTTTTGGTAAGGCTAACTGTAGACAATATGGACAAAAATGATTTTCCTACCAGTAAAAAGAGAAAAAAAAAAATACAATAATAACCTTATTTCATACACAAAAACAGCAAAACAAAATGTCCCTTCTTAAAAATGGAGCAGGCACCCGGTGCATCAGTAATCCGATTACAGCAGCTGTCAGTCTGCGTAAGGCCCATCCTCTGAATCTCTGTATGGGACACGGCCAGTTGTCTTGAAGAGTCTTGACACAACCTCAGAACGGGACAGATCCAAAAGTGCTGAGCTGGGAAGGCGGCGAAGAAGACCAGCATCAGCAGGTAAGAGGACGCTTCTGTCATTGAGGTTATTATGTAGAATCTGGAGCCTGTATGAAACAGGAATAAATGAATCTGAAAACAGGTTGTGGACTGTTATGAAGGAGAGTAACAGATGATCAAGTGTTGGGGGTGATGGTGGTGGTAGTGCGGGGGGGGGGGCTTTAGGCTTTAGGCTTCCCACTCACGAAGGGAAGAGCAACAGGAAACAACTAGTGGGTGGACCTTTGTTTTTCTTTCTGCGCACACCTAGATCTGTCGCTAACTATGTTCCCAGTACCTCCAAACACAAGGGAGCATTCCCTGAAAGTAATTTTCTAAAATATTACTATTTTTCTGTCTTTCAGTCCCACTGACTCTACACAGAGACTCTGGATAACACTCAGAGGAAGACTGCTCACAACTCAGGACCCTGTGCTGCTCATAGGAGGTCTAGACAATGGCGGAGAGCCCCCCAGATACCAACCGAGCCGACGGACTCCAGAATCCAAAGGCTGAAAAGAAAAACCTAAACGGGGGCTCGTTCGAGGCCGGGTCAGCGCCAGTGTTGCGAGCCAGACCCACCAACCTGGGTCTGACTCGAAGCCTGTCCAAGTCGGACTCGGACTTGTTGGCTTCCCCGCTTGGAGAAGAGGATGGAGGTCTGGCCGGCCGCTGTGGGTCGGTGTCTAACTGCAGATCCGCGCAGCCATCCATGGCTCGCATGCCTTCCTTTGCCTCTGAGTGGGATGAGGTAAAAGTCACTCTCTGTGTTGAGGAAGACGAGCTTTTAAGTAGAAGGAGTTAGTGTCCTTAAATGTGTGTGTACATGTGTGTGTTCTTACATTTGCTACGTATTGAGTATTAAGTAATGCTATAAAATATGCATTCTTGGGGCATTTTTGGGAAGTGAGGACATTTTTGGCTAGTCCTACCAAAGTGAAAGGGGCTGTTTGAGAGTTGAGACCTGGTTTCAGGACTGAAGTTAGGGTTAGGGTTAGGTCATGGTAAGGGGAAAGGTTAGAATCAGCAAGTTAGCTGGGATGGTAAGAGTAGGTAGGAGAGTGTTTTATGTTTATTAAAGTCCGTACAAGGTGGGATAGGTCTCCTTTTAATTCTAATGAATATGCAATTTTAAAAAGTGGACGAGTCAGCAATTTAAGTGTAATGAGAGGAAAAAGGAAAAAGACACTATGAAAGAAAATGCCAGACGACAGACGGATTAAAGGAGTGCAGGACAGCAG
>CAAE01015043.1:1031761-1042709 GCA_000180735.1 Tetraodon nigroviridis | reverse complement strand
AGGGATAGTTGCATCAGAGTCCTGTGTTGGCTTGTAAAATTGAAAACGGAGGTTTTGGTCCAAAAGGATCAGCATCTTTGTGTGATCCCTTTAGCAGTCTTGTCTTTGTTTTAGAATTCTCTAAAGGTTTTTGGGGGGATTTGTCTGTCTTCAGTCTTTAGCCGTGTCCTTTCTGCAAGATCAGAGCACTAGTGCAATTGTAATCAGTGCAGTGGGGGAAAAGGAGAGGGGTGAGGTGGAGTAAGGTTGGAGAGAGAGAGGGTGGGGGGAGAGAGAGAGAGAGAGGCAAGAAGACAGAGCGAGTATTGGTGCATTTGTGCAAGAAAGGAGGGTGCTACAGAAAGGGAGCGGAGTAAAGAGACAGATGTGCATTTGCATCTGTTTAAGAGCAAGAGGCAGGGACAGACAGCGCAAGACGGAAAGGGAGAAAGAGGGAGGGGAATTGATATAGTGGCAGCAAAGGGGGGGGTGGAGGGGTTGTTACGTGGAGCAGCACCCCACTTCATCAGCCAGTGTACGACAGCCCTGCAGTGCGATCACACGGTGTGGGAAATGGGCTGTGAGATCGAGCGCAGGAGACAGCGAGCAGAAAGCGGGAAGGGGGGGCTTTAAAAGAAGAGCTTGAGGAATTTCGCTCAGATGAGACAAGAAGGGAGGTGGGATGATCACTGAATCTGTTGTCTGTCACGCATACTGGAAGGATGTGAAAGTGGTGGAAGAGGCAGAGACAAAGCTGTGATCTTCTGAGCTGGAGTGGCTGGCATCAGGACATTATGCCCTGCAAGCAGAGAGGGGTGGCGTGCGTGTTGTGAAAGCCAGGAGCAGCTGCTGTGACTGCATCGCCGCTGCCTGCGTGCCTCGCAGAGGCAAAGGATGCAGCAAACCTCTGCCCTGGGTGCAGGGGACTGCTAGCCATACCTAGCAAGGAGAAGAATCAGATGGGCTGAGTTTGGGAGTACACGTGCCTGTCTGCAGGAAGGAGCTATCGCAACTCTGCATCTTGGTCCTGCAGCGATCTTCGAGGCTCACCTACCATCTGCGGGGATGCGAACCTGGATTTACCCCACAGAGAGAAAAGAAGCATGCTCTTTGGCCGATCCTGCTAAAAAAGTGTGAATGCTAGGCAGTAGTAGGAATGTTGGCACGACCAGGAATAAGGAATTTTCACTTGGATTCGATAATGAATTGAGGAATTCGAAATCGACACACTGTGGACATCCTAAGCCAAAATTTCCTTTTTTTTTTCTATGTAGGATTTTTAAATATGTCTAAGTGATCGTACTCCGTGTGGCTAATGTGTATTTCTTGATCAAAAATACCATGAGTACCTCAACAGTACTTTAGAATGCTGCTACCTTCATTGTATGAGCCGTGTCCTATATCTCAAAGAGGTTGACCAATGAAGCCATGGGACTCAGCCAGAGCTTTACAAGTATGTGGTTAAACCCTGATGAATTTATTTGGGGGTAACTGGAGTATTTCTAATGGAGATCTTGCTGATTTTGTCGAGGACTGACAGTGTTTTAGAGTAAATACTGTGTAATGTGTCTCGGAAGATGTACAATTTAACGGTGTTACCTTCTAGTTGGCCTCAGCCTAATTTAGTCTCTTAAATTGTTGTATCCGGGAGTAGACGCTTGCTTTCACACCTGCTCATCTGCTCACTAAAGGAATGTTTAGTGAACGCGGTTTGTTGGAGACGCCACACTGGCCAAGTCCAACATAACTAAAGATCTTCAGATGGGCTTCCTTCCCTGCACTACCTCCACCCTCGCCTGACACTCTCAGTCAGTCACACTAACACCAGTGGGTGTGTATTAGCCTTGTCAGTCCCCCCGCAGGGCTTGAACGGGGCCTGCAGCACTTCCTCTACTCTCCTCATTAGCCGGGCCCCCGTCTTTACTTTGGGAGCCCCTCACCCCCGGCCTGGACCCTGTCTCCCCCCCACCCTGCCTGGTGCTGCTGCACTCGGCTCTGCTTCTGCTGGCCGAGGATGATGTGGCAATGCCACGTGTCGTCCTCTGAGTGCCGCTGCTACCGGCTGAACGGCTTCTCCCTGCTGAAGCGCTTCCCTCTCTCAGCAGATGGGGCCTGTGGTAAAGCCCTGGACCAGCCTGTGGGAGAGTGGCTGGAGCATGTTGGGCTGCCGCAGTATGAGAGCAAGTTCCTGCTCAATGGCTTTGACGACCTACGATTCATGGTGAGTCACCTGCCGCGTGTCACTCATACTTTGCATCACTTTCCGCTTATGTCGAACCGTGCCGCATTTGTCTTTTTCATGCTGTTCCTTTCTCCATTCTTCCCCCTCCTCCCCGCCAAGTCTCCTCCTCAGCACTATGCACGACCCTGCCCTGCTGAAGATTCATAGCCCCACACTGAAAACCTTTGGAGAATATGGCCTGTCACTGGTGAAAAGACAAATGGCGACCAAGAGCCCATTAACTTTTTGCTCAGCTTTCTCACTTATGATAACCCATTTATTATAACATTCCAAAGACACTTCCATGATTGCTATAGATTTTATGGATAATATATCGATCCTTATCCCCAACGCTTGAATTTGCGCCAAATACACTCTGGAATGGTTGCAACTAGAATTTATCCATGCTCGTGGAAGACAGCTTTGCAGTAGCTACACAACGACAAGTCGACTGCATTAGCATGCTGCGTTTGAATAGGCTATCGATGACAGTTTGTGCCCCTTGGGCCTATTTACATTTGAAAAACTGGAAATGAACCAAAAGTGTTACCATGTGAAGCACACAGGACCCTTGACGCTTCGGTCAGTGTAGCTGTAAAAACCACCGCTTCTTTTCTTCTTTTATCCAGTCACACAGTCAACATAGAAGATGTAAGGCAAACATGAACATTTGGTCGGAGGAAAATATTTGAAGTGACTTTTTTTCTGCACAGAAATAACACAAACATGGGATCACTCCTACTGTGCGTATACAGGCTTAAGGCACAAGCTGTCAGCAGGCCTGCAGGAACAGTATCTATATTAATGCCATCGTCACTGAGGGGAATGTAGCAGGTGTGTGATGTGGATTAAAGCTAGCCGAGGATGTTGGGTCAAAAAATGAGATTACTGGTGATTGGGTTCAATTTGGAATGACAATAAAAAGGTTTTGTGGTAGAATTTGGAGGCTGTAGTATTTACAATTGGGATTTACACTGTGTTTTTGAAATGTCTGTCAGACCCACACTGTATTAGGAGATTGGATGATGAAAGGGCTGTTTTGTGGCAATATCTGTGGGTTATCTCAGATGGAGTCCATCTCTAAAGTCCCGTTAAACCTTCATTTCTGCCCATTACAAAGAAATTAATTGATAATCAAGATTTCATTATTTGATGGGGGGTTTTTATGTTTTGTTTTGTTTTTTCAATAGCAGGGATAGTTCCGAGCCATAGTGACATTGAATCTAGTGTTTAGTTCTTCTCTGCCAAACGCGACAGTGAGCAGATCATCAAGACGCTGTTGCCCACTGGATCACACTGATTACTCTCAGCACACTCAATTCATTGTCCTCCTACTCTCTGATTACGCCTTGTGTCAGCTTTATGTTGAGTGTGCATGCCCGTGCGTGTCTGTGTGTACACAAGTGTTTATGTCTGTCTGCTTGTCGTAGTAGGAACAGCTTACAGTACAATGTTTTAATTGATCTGTGTGCTTTTAGGTTTATTTATTACAAGACAGTTCAGAATCGATGCAGAATCCTTAGGGAAAGGAGTAATGTTGTATATGAAAAAAATGAAACAAAGACAAATATTCATTCAACCTTTGGCATGGGTGAGAAATCTACTACTCAATAAGTTTCAATAATTTTATCTGGGTCATCTTGCAAGAAATACTGTATCAGAGTGAGAAACCAACAGTTTGGTCTTGTGTTCTCACACATGACAACAGACACGCAAGCATCATGTGGAGGACCCCAGGTGATGCAGTTTAGGCACTGTTATGAGTCACACAGAGAATGACGTGCGGAGAAAATAAGCGCACTGACAGCTTGTGAAACTCCTGGTAAACTGTAAAAAAAATTCTCGAGAAATATTCACAGCGCAGCATAAGGATTACACATGCATGTGCGTGAGAATGGTTGTGTCTGAATGGGGTTTATTTGCTTGTGTTTCTTAACATTTTTTCACACGCAGGGAAAATAACGTGATGGAGGACCAGCATCTCAGAGACGTTGGGATCACTGACCCCGGACACAGAAAGAAAATCCTCCACGCAGCACGCAGTTTGCCCAAGGTAGTTACCATCACGACCTGAATTCAGCCAGACCCTGACTGACAGCGCCTTAAAGGTCAAAGTTTCAGCATGTTTGGGGAAAAAAAAGGAAAGAAGAGGGAAGTAGGGAAAAAATAAGAAAGAAAATAGAGGAACAGAAGCAGATATTTTGTAATTTTATTTACACTGGATGCGATATTAGGTAAATGAATGTCAACTGCACATTAGTGATATACCCTGAAGCCCACCACCAGAGGGCACTCCAGATGCTTTGACACTAGTTTTGGTCTATTGATCTATAATGAAAAAAAAATCTGACTTTGATCATTTGATACAATGAATCATGTTTTATTTAGTCAGGAGCAATTAAAGGTACAATGCATTTAGGATTTATGTGTAACTGATGGAAGGGTGGTGAAAAGTGCTAAAAGACATGAACATAGCTTGGGGGAGTAGTAATTTCAGCAAAAATGTGACGCTATGAGAAACCTGATCAGTTTTTATTTTAAACTGTGTGTAAACGATCCCTGTTCCGCTCTCAGTAGGAGTCTCACCTGTCTCCTGCTTGACTGTAGGTAAAAGCACTGGGCTGTGATGGAAGCACTTCTCTCGCCTCCTGGTTGGATAGCCTCGGCTTGCACGAGTACCTGCCCAACTTTCTGTCCAATGGCTATCGCACACTGGAGTGTGTGAAGAACCTGTGGGAGCTGGAGCTCGTCAATGTAAGAACTGCTTTTTCACCGTTGTCTTCAGTGCTGCTTCTGGGCAACAACGATGACTTCGCTTCACTGCGTAATTTGACAAATTATTAAGTAAAATGAAAAGATTCACAAAGTGCTTCACAGTAAATAAAGATCTAAAAAAAAAGGTAATTAATATTGATATGATGTCAGTTGAGAATTATTATAGAACTTAAGTTTATATGACTTCCAGTATAGGTACGAATTTCTTTATTACCAAAAAGTGGGAAGAATCTGCAACGGTACTTTGTTCGTTCATTGTTTGTTGTAATTAGAGCAGAATTACGTTTGTCTGAATTCATGCTGGACATTTTTATGAATGGTATGTAAAGGCATCAACTTTTATTCAAAGGAATCATTGTTGGGATCAGAATCAAGTTGAAGTTAAACAAATCTTTCTATCTTGTTTTTGCAGTGGATTTACATGCCGTTTACACGTAATGCTAATGTGTTAATATAACAAGGTTACTGGTAAAGATTAACATTTAAATTAAAACCACTGAAACATTTTAATGAACTGGTGATAAGGGGGCCAAGAAACTGATGATTAGGTATTCATAATGTTCCAGACCTGAGACTCGTAGGGAATATCCTGTTGTCTGTAACACCCTACAGCACTCCAGTCTTCTCAGAAGCATGCTTAAACGTATGCAGAGACATGAGGAGGGCATGTAATTTCTAATACATTTTAAGTTGCCTTAATGAAATTTACACGGGCTGGATGGATCACCGTGACACGAATTATGTGAGTTGTCGACCTTTATGTGAGTTCAGGCACTCATCTTGATATGTGGAGCCTTTATAATTAATAGGAAACAGGTAAAATGGCAGGCAGCAGGCCAAAGCCACAACAGGAGGTTAAAAAATATAGTATTAAAATATACTATCTTCTGCCATTGTCTCACAATAGATAAATAATTGAGGTCTTCAGACAGAGGCTTGTATGAGTTTATATTTCTGTTGTGCGATGTTTTACACAGGTGTCATAATTGCTAATATAACATTAATCATGCAACATCCACCTTCACTGGGTAAGCATGAATGTTAATAGCCAATTATGCAAATGTGCTGTTTCAGGATAATGAGTTTCCACATAAAATAAGTCCACGCCACGTTATTGAGGTTTGTTGCAGATACCGGTGGCATGTATACAATGTTCCAAATGACTGTAAAAAGTCTGACACGGATTTACAACCTTAACAATGTGTATATTTCAAAATGGTGGGGGGGGGTTTGTTTTTGTTTTATTTTTACAAGCTGTATATTTACATTCACACCATTGTCCCAGAAAATCGCTAGATTCTTTCATATGGCTCGAGCACAATGCCCCTAAATGCATTTTGAATTATAGAGTGTCCTGAGAAGAAGGCTGCGTGCATTTTAAGCTGAAGGCAAAACAGATTGGGGCTGAATTATTGAGGAGAATTATTTCTGTCTGTCTGTGGATGTCTACCAGGGATGGGCGCAGCATGCCACAACTCAGCTTGTCAGTGTGTTTTAGAAATGTCTCTCTTGGCTTAGTGCGGGTAAATTCTTGGGTTTCTGAATATTGATGTGCTAATAATATACTCTGATGCTCCTTTCTATAGGTTATTAAAATCAGTGCCCTGGGTCACAGGAAGAGGATAATTGCCTCTCTGGCAGAAAGACCCTATGAAGAAGCTCCAAGCAAGTCCCGCCGTCTCTCTCCAGTTCTGGTAAGACTGGCAGCTGACAAGCAATATCAAAAGGATGTTTGTGCGTGTAATCTGCTAATATTAAATGCCAAAACAATTTCAGAGGATTGAGGATGTGCCTTCGTTGCCAGCGTTGTTCCGTGTCTTATTTGTTGGGTAACAGTAAAGTGATGCATTCCTTCTGAAATTACCTTCACAATTCTACGCTTGTAATAAAATTTAAAGGGTAATTATGAGTTCGGAGTCAAAAAAACATAAAAAAGCACAGAAATACTCTGCTAAAATGCAGAACAGGACTTCCCCAGACCAGCACATGTACCTCCACTGGTGCACAGACACAGATTGGGTAATTAGAACTTTTTTCCCCCAAATTAAGCTAATTGTATGAAAACAGGTAATGAGCCATTAAAATATTTTATAGATCCACCAGCGACAGAAGTAAAAGACTGAGGAGACAGATTACTATATTCAATTCAGAATCAGTTCTTGCATGCTGCATTGCATTATTCTATCAATCTGAGGGTAAATCTCCGTTTTGCATTTAACAGCAGAGATCTAATTTTGGAGTGAGAGTGCTTAACGTGATTATGGAGCTGAGATGCCGATTTCCCATGCAGATTAAAAACTGGGTTTAAAACAACTGAGTGTGCCTAAAATGGATAAATGTTTGAATGTAGAGCAGCGCGAGTCGATGATCCCGTCGAACCTTAACCCGCTGTGTGTTGTGTGTCTGTGCTCCCACGTGTCTGCCATGATGGCGCGTGAACGACAGTTCCATGACCTCTTGTCCCAGAGCACGTCTCCCCTGGGTCAACTGGACCCCTACACCAGTCGCTCCATGGACATGCTCCTGCCCCTGGCCGACTCGGACCGGCGGCGGCGGGCGCTTGAGCAAGACTGTAGTATTTCCCTGCGCTCGTTTAGCGAGAGGCCGCGCTCTGTGGTGAGTTACACCTTTTTATTCTTTCAGTTCTCTCTCAAGCATCTCTTCAATTACCATCAAATGTACCAAGGACGGCATTTTTTTTTTAGACACAGTGAGGTTTCCAGACTTTATTCCGGCTCTCCTCTTTTACCAACGTATTACAAACCTTCTGTGGTCATTTATGCGAACCAGGATGGGAATGAGATTGGTGGGTAAAATCATCAAGTGTTCTACTGGAATTTTCTGGATGATGGGCCCAGGTTGGGTGGAACTCTTGAAAATTTGTGATCCTTCCAATCTTCTAGGTTCAGAAAAATGGAGGACATGGAACTCTTGGGAACCTTCAGGGCTGTGGGGGCTTTTTCTGCAGCCTTCTCTTTTCTCTCTCGAGCTTTTATACGCGTACACTTTGTCAACTGATGTCCAATAATGTGAATTTACCACATGTTGACTCCAATCAAGAGTCACAAAGGTCTCAAAGATGACGAAACGAAAAGCAATCAAGAAAAACGAGGTGAAGGTTCTATTTTTGACTCTCTTTCTTCCTTTCAGGAAAGACACAGCGACCGACACAAAGAGTCTCGTTCCAACCTCCGGCTGCCGAGCCAATCCGCCACCTACACCACCGTGTCCGCCTGGCATCACCTACCCGAGAAACTTATTCTGGACTCCTGCGGGTATGAAGCAACTGTGAGTCCTGCTTTACTGACTTCAAGAGAAAAACGATGCCCCGTTTCTTTGATCAAATTGAGAGACGAGAAGCACTCCTGTCTTTTTTGTAATCTGTCACTGCATCTCGTCGGCGTCCATTGTGAAACTTGAGACAAATCCAGCCCTGCTTTGCTCAATCTTTCCTCTAGTACTTAGGATCAATGATAATCAGAGATCTACGAGGGATTGAGTCCACACAAGATGCCTGTGCTAAAATTCGAGTAAGTCGAATAAAAACCTTCTCTTTCCAATCTCTCTCTCTCTCTCTGTAAATCAAATTTTTATCAGTCACAAAAGAACAAAACTGCAATTTTCCTAAAGGGTCTCGGCATTTTTTATACCACATTGTACCTGCTCTTTTTGTGAATCCACTGCAGAAATCCAAGGATTCGAGGAAGGGTCCATTTGTCATATTGTCCATTACTTACAGAGGGGTCAAGTTCATCGATGCAGCCACGAAGGTAAAGACGTGCACATGCTCGGGTGCTCGTATCTACAGCGCTCATCTCCTCTTTCTGTTTTACTAGACTATCGTGGCTGAGCATGAGATTAGGAACATTTCATGCGCCGCTCAGGACCCAGATGACCTCTGCACATTTGCTTATATTACCAAGGATCTGAAAAGCGGCCACCATTTCTGTCACGTCTTCAGTACTGTGGAAGTGGTGAGCGGTTTTCTTTATTTTGCCATCACCCTAGTTAGAATATTACAAAAGTTCATTCTAACCACGTGACATAGCTTAGGATTTTTACAAAACAATCACTAGCAAGTAGTACTTAATGCTAATATCGATTTAAATGTGTTCAAGATTTGATATGAACATAAAATACATCACCTTTAAGTTGGCTATAAAGACGGACTCCAAAACACAAAAAGATTCACGATAAATTATTAATGGCCTCCAGAAGATGATGAGTCAAGGCAAAAGAGGCCTCCATACTTGTGTAAATCTCAGGGTCCCTCCTCAACAACAGCTGACTCAGCAAACAAAGAAGAGGAGCCAAAAAGCGTGAAGCAACAGAGCCGCTAACACACAGCGATATAGCAGAACAGAGCCAAACTCCCAGAGGAGCCCGTTGTTTCTCACAGACAGATTTGAGGTCAACGTTTTTAGCCTTAGCTTAGTCTGAGGGAGAAACTCTAT
Organism: Tetraodon nigroviridis; assembly: GCA_000180735.1. NCBI lineage: Eukaryota > Metazoa > Chordata > Actinopteri > Tetraodontiformes > Tetraodontidae > Tetraodon > Tetraodon nigroviridis. The sequence goes on along the minus strand of CAAE01015043.1, from coordinate 1,033,280 downwards.
GCTGGTTTTGTTTCCTTCATCGTAGCTCCCCCAAAGAGCGTTGAGGGCATCTGTACAGTTATTTGTTCTGGACGTTTTTCCCAGTGTTGGCGTGCTCCTGTGGTTTACCTAGCAATTTACTTTTGCATAAGTTAATTGCCTAATTTTGGGTTACCAATTTGCATTTGTAAAACTGTGTAAAATCATTACTGGAGATCATTTTTATTGTTTTTTTACCACTTGCTAGAGAAGCCCATGATCACATCCCAGCTATGCAAACTCAACAACAGCACTTCTTCGCGTGGGGTGTTAGTCACGAAGGATGCCATCGATTTGAAGAAGAGACTCTCTTCTTCATTAGTAAGCTGGAAAGAGCACCGAGATCCGTGTATCTGAGACCCTCATTAGTTGGAAAAACTATTGGCAGAACCGTCAGCTTGTGTGGATGACGGTCAAACGCTCCGATCGCGCTGACTACAGCATCTGCGCGCTGCCAACGTGGCGTGCAAAGGTGAAACCAACGTATCTGATAGAGATCGGTCTACTGTGATCACAAAGGTTCAGAAAAATGTAAATTCAACGGCTAAATCACTAGAACAATGACCCTGTAATCTATAACGTGAAACCAAATGATTCTTGACAAAATAAATACAATAACAGCAACAACAACAAAAGTGTTGTGGTATATATTGGGACTGTTTTGCTGATTAATCAGTCAAACGACTCCGCTGAAGCTCTGCTCCTGCTAAGTTTGGCATTTCCACGTGCAAACACAGATGTTTGATTTTACGATTTGCCTCTCAGGATCCGTAAAGGTCACCAGCTTCCTTTTCACTTTTGGCAGATGCGCCACTGGGATGCTTGGTTGCAAAAAGGAAACAGCAAGGAGGAACGAAAATGAGAGGAGATGGGAAGGGAAGAAAGGCGAGGAGGAGCGATGCGAACCTGTTTTTTTATTTTCCTGGTGTCTTCCATGCAGACCCAGACCTATGAGATCATCCTGACCCTGGGACAGGCGTTCGAAGTGGCCTACCAGGTGGCGGTCCAGTCCAGAGCGAGGCAGTTCATCCCCCCTTCATCTCTGCATTCGGAGGTGGTAGAGACCAAAACCAGCCGTCCCGTTTGTCCTTCGTGGAGCAGCATGCGAAGATCAGCAGTGAGTACCGCGCTGCAAGCCAACAGACGAGCCTGTCAGTGGGTTTTTTGACCCATACTGACGAACGTTATTACCAGTTCAATTCAGTAATGTTGTCTTTCATCAGCCCATTAAAGACATTAATATTATAATATCCGTGTTTATCTAAGCCAAATTGGGCCGCCGCACCGGTGGTGTTTCATTAATGGAGCAAAGCTTCCGCTGCCACATCTCGATAGGGTTTTCGTCATAATTCGTGAGTGCACAGACGTGTGAAACCAAGACTAAATGTGCATTTTGTCAATTTTCACACACTTTGTGTTCTAATAATTTGTTTTTTTTAGGTCAAAGCACACAAGGAAGACTTTATTTGTTCCTTTTCTGTCTCTCCATCCTCCTTTTTAT
>CAAE01015043.1:1014925-1026094 GCA_000180735.1 Tetraodon nigroviridis | reverse complement strand
ACGACCGACTGTGCGTGTTGTATGCTCGATTGTATGTGTGTGTGTGTGTGTGTGTGTGTGCGTCTGCAGTCCACCGTCCTCGTTTCCGTCTGTGCTTACAAATGAAGTGAGATACTGGCCTCCCGGGAGAGACAACCTGCCTGCACACTGTTAACATGTAGCTTGGTCTGTGTTTGGTGCCATGGCTGTGCAACCGTTCTGACTGTTAGCTTCCACTGACGATGCATGTTGGCAGTGTTTGTGTTTTTTGTAACCCTTTGATGCGCACACCCTGAGCAGTCTTTGTACGTACTGTGGCACTGTCTGTCTCTTCTCGCCCCATCTGCCATTTGCTTTCTTTTTTTTTTTGTCCCCCCTTTCTGCGCTCCATTTCCACCCGTTCACCTCCTTCCACAACGTCATCGTTCCTCCAACACTTCGTCACGTATGTTCTTCTGTTCTGTGCGTCACCAGGACAACCTGCTCTAGTACGAATGCACAATGTGAAAGCATAAGCTACTGATGAGGAGCAGCTATTTTAGGCTAACACTCTTTTGGGTGGCATGATATAGGCGACGCATGTAGCGGTCTTTTTGTTAACATTGATGTTTTTCTTGTGTAGCTCACCCCCAGCATTCAAGTTTCCGGATACCAAGCTGTGAGTTGAAGGGGAGCTGCCCATGTGAGTGTGTGTTTGTGCGCGTTGAGTTAGAAATAGAGGGAACGAGAGGTAAGCCTTGTGCAACGCGCACGTAGCGGATGAACCACGCAGTAACGTATCAGATCTCGCTGCACCACCACCGTCCCCGATATAAAGCCAAAAAAACTACCAACAAAAAAAAAAAGAAAGGAAAACCTGTTTCCCACAGCTCACCCAGGCCTGTACGCGACTGTTCCGAGAGAGTGCAACAACGTCGAGTCTGTTCTCTGGGTTCGTGTAGACCAACTACTGAGCATTTGTATTCATTTAGGTCGCCTGGAAATACCGCGCGGCAATGGCGCAAGGAGCGGAAACTGTACCAGCGTTCGATGCTTTGGCCACTCGGCGGACAGAGTATTGTTTGTGAAAGAAAATGTGACACTGTTTTGAATTTTCAAGCAATATGATATTGATGAAACTCATGAAGACCCTTGCAAAAAGGGTCCTTCTTCAGTCTGTTGTCAGAGTTGATTTTTTTTGTTGTTGTTGTTCCATGCTTGACTAGTGTAATACAAGGAAGAACAATTATATTCCAAATAAAATAAATCCAACCCACAGCCGCTGGAATACTATGTCGTGCATCTGTGCAAAGCCACTGTAAATACTGAGTTTTAGTCGTTGAAGTCATCGTGATTGAGCAATTCTGTAACCAACGTTTTCCCTCCGTTTTAAATGGGTGGGTGATGCAACTGCGAATGTCTCTGTCTCTGTTCATCTGCATGGCGCTGCAACAACCTTCTCACCTTTGTCTCTCGGCCGTTTCGACTGAAAACCTGATATTGTGCCATCCAAATAAAGGATTGAACCCTTCGCAGCTGTGACTCGTGAAAAAACAACAACAACGGCGGGAAATTTGGCGGGATTCGATGATCCGTTTAAAGGGTGGCGAATGTTCCTTTCTCGTGTTTCCAGCGTGTATGTTGACGGAAACCGCTGTCCGAAGGGCAGGAGGGAGTTTGGATTGAATCATTTGATTTAGTTTGACAGCTAAAATGACAGGTCTCCAGATTTTTCTCTCCTTTCAGGTTTGTTGTAATCTCTTCGGCACTATTGTAATAACCTCATGAATAACAACATGTATCATGCGACAGAGGAGAAAGATCGCGTACGGAGGAGGTCGTGACTTCATTGTGAGATGTAATCAGCGTAAGATGTCCTTCCGACAGCGTCCCCCCACCAGACGTCCCTTCTGTGAGACACCAGGCTTATTGGCATGGAGCTAAAACAGTCGGCAAGACATACTGGCCTCTTCATTTACAAGTCAGCATCAAATTGTCGGCCATCTGGTGTTTTCAAAAGCAGAGAAGAGTCTGCCGTTTCACTATCGGTGGCCTTTTTTTGTGTTTCTCTCACCAGATCTGCTTTTCTCTAAAATCAGATCGGTATCAATGCTTTTCCTCCCCTTTATTCCCCCAAACTATTCACCATCTCACGTCAAATGACAGAAATGTTTTTAAGAAATTACACGGCCGTGTATTCCACTTTTAGAGAAGCTCTTTTTTGTGAACAGAAAGAACCTCTGTCGTTTTTTTTTTCAGTGTTTTACTAGCTGGATTGTTGTGTGTGCTTTTTTTTTAAATCAGTGGTTACCAGTAATGTCCTTTTTATCTGTCTCCTGCAAAAATTCCACATAATCAAACTAAAGAGCTTCAAAACAAATCCACATTTTGCCTCTTTCTTTTGTTTTTTTCTCTCTCCATAAAATTATTAAATACAGAAATGTCCATGAAACCAGTAAAATTTCCATAAAAATCCAAACTTGCTGGCAACGGAACTATCCCTCATACAAACTACAGTCTTTTTTGGGGTTTTTTCATGAACATGAAACACACACGCACACACACACACACACACACACAAAAGAAACAAATTTATTTGATGCACATAGAAATACAGTCAATGACTGAGATCAGCACAATAAGCGAACAACAAACCAAAAATAAATTTCAAAAAGCCACCACGATGGCGCGACAAGGCTTTGATGCTGTTTCCGGGGGCCCGGTTCGTCCTGTCTGCTGCTGGAACACCGCTTTCCCGAGGCCGGCTGCACACGGGCAAACCGAGACTTTTCACTTGTCTTTTGTGAATTCGCCCAAAGGCCGTCCCCAGCGGCCCGGAGGGGGCAGGGGCCGCCCGGGGGCCCTCTAGCTGGACCCCCCCCGCAGCTTAGCCTGGAGGAGGTCCTGTACCCTTTACCTGCAGTGGGCATGAACATGTGGAGCTAAATTTTTAAAAAGAAACAAAAATGTTCTTAGATGAACTAAAATAACATTTCAGTAAGGGCGATGAGGTTGGCCATGAGACGCGTTGTGGGCCAGAGCGAAAGCAGACGTCACATGACCTGCTCCCTCACATTTATCCACTAATCACGAAGGAGGTTCTCTTGAACGGAAAGAATGAGGTTATCTGGATCCGTTCTGACAGGATAGCTGGCTCCTGTCAGCCCCCATTGGGTTCCTTCTCCTACAGTACCAGTTCGCTGTGACATCCAGTCCACGCGTCACCAAAACCCCGTCTTACCTGGTGTGACTGCCCCCCGGCCGGGGCAGCGAGGACGGCCCCAGTTTGCCATCTTCACCCTCTGGCAGCTCCACGGTGAGCCTTGTTTCGCCACAGCGGCCTCGGGAACCAGCTGACCCGGAGCATCCCAGCAGAGAAAGCCTAATAAAGTACTTAACACCAAAAAAAAAAAAAGAAATCATTATTATTAAGAGTAACTCATTAACACACAGTCCTGAAACTACCAGAAACGAACCTCCTCCACGCCTGTCCAGGACTCCTATAGATGCTAAAGTAGAGTTTTCCTGGTATAAATAAACGATTTCCTGGCGTCAGTAACAACCATCCTCAGCAGCGTCGGCGAGAGGACGTCTGCGGTCGCAGATGGAGGGATGATTTCTGACAAGCGGAGCTTCTTTTGCTGCGGTTACGCCCGAGGGAGCTGAAGACCAACAGGAAAACGTGTTGATGCAGACGCATCCGATCTGGAGCCAAATCTACTGAACAGCACAATTCTAGATGTCAAGATTTTAGTTCTTCCAGACAATCTGGTCTCTCTGCCAGGGTGCGTCTCACTGTTACATGTATTCTGTTTTTATAATCAAAGTAATAAACCAAATGACCAAATGCGATAATCCATCAAACTTTATTATGAATTTATACATTAATGGTTTAGAAATTGGGTTTAAAAAGAGGTTTAGTGCCATTGGCTACGTGGCTTGTAGCAGGACAGCGCTGTGGCTCTGATTAAAGGTCGCCGGTTACGCTGATGAAACATAGGATTTACTAATTGGCTGTTCGATTCCTCTCCCCTCTGGTGAAAAGGGGCTGTGGGATACGGGCGACGACTGTCGGAATCGGCTTAATTGAAAAGTGAAATATGCAATGGCCGTACATTTCACAACCAAAGTCACTTTGGTCATCATAAGCGGTACTTTGTACCCGTCCTCCTCTGGGACTTGGCCCAGGATCCTCTGTCATTTAGCCCTCCTGCCTGCTGCAGGAACTAAGGCCTCCTGATCTGGATGTGACCATGTCGGTGCGGAAAGAAGGAGCAGGTTAAGGACCAAGGACACCATATTCTGCATCAAAATAGCAAGATTTTATATTAAAGGTATTAAGATGAAAATTGCCTTAATTTACCATTTCGTTTTTTTCAAATTTAGGTTGATTAAAGGATGTTTAAAAAAGAAACATGTATTGACCTTGATTCTAGCACCCCCTGCAGGACACTTTGGGTATGTAAGCGTCCAGTATTTGTGACGAGGCACCAAAATTTGGATATAGATTTATTTTTTCCTTCAGGTTAGGATTGTGCTACAATCCGATTAGGGTTAACTACTAAATAAATAAATAAATAAATAAATAAATAAATCTAATCCTTTCCACAACCCCCCATGAGAACAACAACAACAAAAAACCCCCCAGAAAATACAAGACTGAGACACATACAAAAGAGTTTATTGTAAATTATGAATGACTGCAAATTGTTGTGTAACAAACGTGGGGTTTTTTTTTTAATAAATACGAACAAATCCTTGTCTAAAACATCTTTAAAGTCTCAATCACATACACAAACATCTATAATCATATTTTTGTGACAAATAAAAAGTTTTTGTTTTTTTTTTTTTAAAAAAAAAGCCTTGATATTTGTACAATTGCATATAAAAAAATATGATTTCCTTTTTCGCTTCAAAATAACAAGGATAACTTAAGATGACAGCCTTGCACGTCTCTGACCACAAAGCAAACACAAATAAGTGCCGAGAGTGGGACAGAGTACCCGAACTGCGCCTGGGAAAAACAGACAAAATCAAATACGTTTTAGTTAATCCTTTCGAAAGTGTGACAAAAACTTATATCTACAGGCAAAAACTGGGTTTTTTAAAGGAGAAATCAATGCGCTTTTAGGGTTCTCGTGTTCAGGACGGAAAAAATGCCAGGGAGCATCAGCAAACGAACGGCTCCCATCTTCCTTCGTGGGCTCCAAATGCAGCTGGTTTATTTACACAGCGACAGCTGCACAGAGCGCGTCTCCCATGTGAGGAAAACCTCCAATCCACCAGAGTCTCTTCAAGTTTTGAAGGCTGTTCTGGAAGATACTCCGGACATCTGTACATAATCGCTTTTCTCCAGGAGAGGAAGGAACGCTGTGACCGTTTACAGCCGGGGGAGAACTCCGCGGAGCATGTGCAACCAGCTTTCCACAAAACAAAAACCTCGTTCCCCTCCTGGGTCCACGTCGCGATGCAAGCGTCTACATTCTGAGCGTTCCAACGCCGGAGAGGCAACTCAAGCGCTCGCCACTCGTACCCTTCCTCATCCTCAAGAGCGCAATAATAGCCATCAAAGTCCACAAAAGCCCCAAATTTCAAGTAACGAGAGCTGTCGACGGCCCTTTCCTTTAAAGGTGACCGAGTTCCTGCACCGTTTGGGTGCTGGATTGCACGGCGACAAGAGACGCGACGCTGAACCTAAAAGTTAGCCATCAATAATATTAATAATAATTATAGTAGTAACCTACAGTAACATCTATGTTTACCCATTTTATACACCTTAATATATATTTCCATTCTGTACCAATACTGCTCCAAAGAATTCCGTACCAATGCTGATAAACATAATTAATCATTTAATAATAAAGAGCTTCAAATGAATGCATAGATTGTTACATTTCGTCTGACAGGGATAGGACCTTTCCATTTAGAGAAAGCCTGGTGTTTCCTTATGCCTTAAATAATCTCTCTTCTACACATCGAGCAGTATTTTTAGCTTATTAATAAATACTGGTACTGGGCCGGAAGCGGCACTGACCGATACTGAAAGCAAACGTATCGTGTGACTGGTTTGTGAGGCTTCTTGTTCGTCTAACTGGGGTTTTATTAAGAATGAAGTGAAGTTTGTCTCTGCTACACTCTGCTATCCTTCCACAAATCTCCACGCACAGACACTGACGCACAACAAACGCACACAGGCGTTCTCTTTCCTGCTAAGAGTCTTTCAGCATGTTGATGCGTGCAAAGATCTTGAGCGCGGGTCCCAGTTTAATGTTCATGGTGCTCATCAGGTGGTCCTCCTTCAGCAGGAGCAAGGCCTGCCCGTCGATCTCCTGAGAGCGGAACTCGTCCGCTATCTCCTGACAACCTGCGAGAAAAACAACGCAAAACAGACGTGAACCAGTGAAGGCGTGCGGGGAAACTGCCGGGTGTGTGTGTGTGTGTGTGTGTCGTGCTGGGGTGCGTTACGCTCATGTGACAGTGAGCGTCCTCGTCTGACCTGGCAGCGATCTGATGAAGTCGTAAACCTCCTCCACGTTCCACTTGGTGGGGTCGTTGGGCACGAAGCGCTGCCTGAGCAAGGCCGCCTCTCTTTCAGAGCAGCCTTCCTGGTCTGAGGCCCGGCCCGGGCGCCGGTGGGCGGGGACCTGGGGCGGCGCCGGAGGCGGAGCCAGGGCTCCCGAGCTGGCTGCCGACAGGGGAGACGGCGGCTCCTCGCAGCTGGACATGTCCGAACACAGGCTGGACTCCTCCTGGCTGGGCTGGGAGGCGTGAGGGGAGGACACGGAGCTGCCCTGGGTCTGCTGGGGCGACAGGGACAGCTTCTGGAAGGACCAGGAGACACACGCCACGTCAAAGCCGGACACCCGAGCGAGCAGCCACCGCTGGAGGGACCGCCCGGGCAGCTTCTGGGACATTTAACCATACGACTGGCGCCTCCAGAGGCAGCGATGCGGCTGGATCACTCAGTGGAACCGTGGAAAAGTCAAGGGAAACAACGCGGCGTGGAAAGGAACACATTCTGGAGGATGAGAGGGAGTACCTGCTTCTTGGCCTCGATGCTGGCCCGGCCCTGAGATTTCCTACGCCAGTTGCTCACTTGCTTGTTCTTCTCCGGATGGAAAAGGCCCATCCGCTTTGTGCAGCCAACGTTGTACCTGTCCGGAGGAGTCCACTAGCTGAGATTATATTCCTCCGCAAAAAAAAAAAAAAAAAAAAAAAGACCGACAAGCCAAACGGCCACTTGCCTTTTGGCACAAACCACAGAGCAGAATCTTTTGGAGCCTTTGAACGTGTAGGCGAAGTCCACCCAGCCGCAGTACTCACACGTCAGCTTTGGTTCCTGCTCCTTTTCTGTCGGAAATCAGGAGGGGAAGAATAAAAAGACATGAAAATAATGACAAGGTGGGACAAACCTGCAGAAACCGTAAAGGTCTCGACCGTCACCATCGCTCCGGCTCGGACGGACGGGTTTCAGCTCACCTGGCTGGCTGATGTCGTCGGTCTCCGAGTCGCTGTTTGCGGCGTTGCTGGCTGGTGTGTTGTCGGGGTCCGAGGACAGCTGGTGATCCAGTTTCTTCGGGCTGTCGATAAGAATGGGCAAATGCTCCACCTGGTGACACACACAAAAAAAAGTACACATAAATCTATCAGAAATACATAAATGACAGTTTTAAAAAAAGATTTCACTGGAGGCTCTGTGAACTAGGCAAATCCCACAGTTATTGTGTTAAAGGGATTATGATTTATTATAAATAAATTATATATTTTGGCCTTCATAAATGTGCAATCTTGGTATTTACCCTGAACTGCCAGCAGGGGGCAGAAAACTTCAGGTCTCAACGGGGAGCACGTGACATTTCCTAACGCCTAAACAAAAGGCTCACAGGGACGCTTAAACCCCGGCTACCAGGCTGACAAATTCAGCAGACAAACACTGTACGAAAGACCATACCAGATTAAAGGAGGCATTTTAATACCCTGAGATGTTGCAACGTGCAGCTGATTACCTACAAACCTGCATCGGCACCCCCCCGCCCCCCCCACCTCGGTTACAGTGTCCGGTGTAATTAACGACTGAATCCCACAGAAGCTGCGAGCGGTCATGTGACAGCGACAGAGGGCTGGTGTTTGCCTGCTGACAGCCCCCTGCAGGCGCCCACTCAGGAGCGCGCTGGGGGGGAAACGGGGACGCGGACACTTACACACACAGGGAACGGCTCGGCTCCCTCCTGGATGACAAACCCCTCGATAACGTGCGTGAGGACCTGGGGCTTTACGATGGCCTGGGGCGGTTTGTTCTCCCCGTTCTGCGGCGTGCTGCCTGTCACGGCGGGCGCTTCGCTGGCGGTTCCTGAGGTCATGGCTGGAGGTGGGGTTTCTGGTGAAGCACTGGGCCTCTTGGCTGGAGCTCCTCCTGAGCCAAGAAGGAAGACGGTACAATTGGGTGAACTCAAAGATGCTAGCTAGAGGACCTAATACAAATCATTTTTAAAGCAATTTTGTTCCATTTTATACACATTATAATCACTGTCTCAATATTTTGACTATCCAGTTTCAAATATTTAATTAAAATGATTGTTTTTACTTGTTAGAGCTAAAATGTTTTAGAATTTGGACAACTTACATGAGTTAGAGTCAGTAATTGCTTGTGATAACAGGCCTGAAACAAAACCTGCGTTTAACCTTCTTAGAAAATGATCGACAGTTGATGACCATGATTGTAGTTTCGGGTTAGCCGCAGTCAGCTAGCAGCAGACCCATCAAACCAAAGCACTTCCCTAAAGCTCCAAACGAAAAAAGCCCCGTCCAAAATGTGAAAAGCGACGCCGGGGTTCTGTCTGAGAAGTGTTCTTACCGCCGCCTTCAGATCTGACACATGCACGGTCTAACTTCTGTTTCTCGTAACGCTCCCGCGCCGACTCGCTGCTCCTGACCGCACGGCTGTAATTGTGGGTTTTTTTTTTTTTGAACGGCTGGTTCTGCTCCTGCTTTGTGATGCGGACCCGCCTCTCTGATCCCTCCCACCGCTGCTGTCGCTGCCAAGCCTCTTCAGCCTGCAGGAGCGACGCCTGCACCTTTCAGCGGAGCTCGAAATGCTCGCGGCTCAACTCTGCAAAAGGTTTCACTTTTACTTCCAGCCCTACTTGGGCTTTTGTTGCGGATGCTAAACATGATTAGCAAAAGCCCGCTGATTTGAATGTGGGCTGGGCAAAAATTAAACTGGAGACAAGAATAGGCAAATTAGGCCCCGGGGCTGATGAGGGTATTATAATGTATCTTAAACTGTGGTATTTTAAAGCTCCGCAACTCTGATAAATATAGGATTTTGGTCGTCTGTGTAGGTTCTTATTTATCCAGGTCATCGTTAGCTAAGGGGTTTTGTTTAGCCCAACATGAAGCAGAAGGACGAACAACGCTAATGCCGCCACTACGACGCCGACGCTCACAAACGTGCACTCCGTCGTACAGAACGCAGTAGGTTACCTTGTGGCTCTGTAGTTGGTGTGACTGGGTCGACTTTGGGCTGCTCCACAGGCTTGGGTGTTTGCGAGGGTGGCACCGAAGCCTGCTGCTGCTGCTGCTGCTGCTGCTGCTGCTGCTGCTGCTGCTGCTGCTGCTGCTGCTGCTGCTGCTGCTGCTGCTGCGAATCTGTGGTGGGGGGTGGACACGACTCCCTGACAACCAGGGATGTTGGCTTATCTTTACTGTCCTGTGCCAGTCGAGAGGCCTAGAGAAACAGATATACGAGTGAAGAAGTAGCACTTGAATACCTTTAACTGTTCTAGCGAAACCCTCGCGGAGCAGAAGTGTACTCACTGTTGGCTGGATCTGGAGGTTAATGGCAGTGAGCTGGACGGGCTGAGCTTTGGTGTGGTTCAAAGTGGAGTGGAGGGCGTGGGGGCTGATGGTGGAGTGGAAGATAGTGGCCTGTTGGCTGGGTGTGGAGGGCTGGTGTGAGGCCGGCTTGGGCAGGACCGGGACGGGATGCTGCGATGGTTGAATGGAAGCCGTCTGCAGCAACTGGCCGGGCGTCCGCTGAGAACTGGGACTCTGAAGAGCCACAAACTGCTGCTGCTGCTGCTGCTGCTGCTTGTGCTGCTGAGCAAGGGAGTTGGGTTGGATCTGGGTGTAAGCTGGAAATAAACCAAAATAAGGTTTATTCACACTTCTGTGTTCAACAAATATCGTAACATTCAGTATTTCCTAAGTAGTCATTTTTGGTTTGTTTGTCAGTGTAAATATTTTCTTATTTCTGTTCTTCTGACCTAATTCTTCTCTTTTTAGGGATAACTTTGTCCCTGTTTTTGGTTGCAAGTTTCCCTCACCTGGAGCGATCAGGGGCCGGGCGCTGACGGCGTTAACGTTGCGGCTCATGTTTATCGCCCGGACTTCTGTAAGTGCTGCGTTGTCTCCCTTTTTCCCCCCGTCGGAGGAATTTTCAGCGGAGCCGGCCTTGGCTCCTGCGGAGGCTCCTTGGGTTGGGTTTTTCATCACTGAGGCAGGCTGAATGGGCACGGGGGTCTGTTTCAAACTGAGGGCCTGGAGGCTTTGGGTCTGAGAGGAGGACGTGGTTGCCACCTGCTGGCCACGGATGGTCAGATTCTGGACCTGGTTCTTGCAAACATAACATAAACATAAAAAATACATGTATATTTTTCCCCTTCTTACTTATAATCCCAGTTATTGATTATTGCCACTAATATCCTTTGCTGTGAACTGAAACTATTATTGCTCAGAAGCATCATATCTGTAAAACCAAAGTAAGTGTAGGTACCAGTGAGGACGCCTGTGTGGAGCTCTCCGACTGGACGGCCGTCACAGTGGCTGTGGGGGTAAAAATGAGCTGTGGGGAAAGAGGAACAGCCTGACCCAGACGTCTGGCCACCTGAACCAGGTTGTTCTGTTGCGCCTGAAAAGCATCACGTCTGTAAGCACCACATGCATGTACGGATCTACACCACATCAGAAATTTTAAAAAAGAAAAGGTCAAAGCCACCTATAATTACAACAGGATGACGTAAGTATTCAGGGCATGACAGGGGTTTATACCTGCTTTTTACCTGGGCCGAATAAAATCGTGGTTTGCACTAAGGTACCGATTGAGAAGCAGCAGAAGAATAGAAAGACCTGGAATGTGGCTACATTGGCACAAATCTGTCAGCTGACTAGATTCTCACCATCTGTGCGCGCAGGTACATCTGTGCCTGGCTG
>CAAE01015043.1:976757-1014298 GCA_000180735.1 Tetraodon nigroviridis | reverse complement strand
CCCGGCTGATCAGCTGGGCTGCTGCTGGGGAGCTGCTCAGGTTGATCTACAGAGAAAGGATAATTAGGTTATACGATCAAGAATAGACCGCAGTTAGATGGCCTCGCGTACAAACGCCTGCAGAGCTAATAGTGTTTTCTGCGTAATCGACTGGGTTCTGTTATAAAATAACGGATAACTCAAGTCAGAGTGTAAAGGTTCCGGGTGGAAGCTGCCCCTACCGTGGCCTGCGTGGATCCCGTTTGCTGGGCTGAGGTGCCATTCTGTGAGGAGCTTTGACGTCCAGCGGTGATACTGGCCTGCGTTGGGCAACGGGAGAGAGCGGTGAATTTCGCGTTCGACGCCAGCCAGACAAGCACGGCGATCGTTCGGGCGTTTCTCCCGCTCGTCGTGTTCACCTGCTGTACGGCAGCCAGGCTCTGGAGCTGAGCGGTGCTTAAGCTGTGATGCTGCTGGAGGGCTGCGGTCTGCAGCATCAAATGCTGCTGCTGAGCTGCATACATCTGCTGCAGGTACTGGGCCGCCGTGTTGGGCTGTCTGTGCAAGGCCTGCTGGAACACCTGCACGGGCATACCCCAAAAACGAGCTAGAGCACTCATCATGGCAAATACCCGTAGGGTAAGGGTTAGGGTTAGGGTTAGGGTTAGGGTTGGGGGTTCAAAACAGTAAGGTCAACGTGTGCTCCTTCCACATGGTGGAGGTGTGACTGCAAGCTAGCTCAACAAACTCACCTGCACGGTCTGGCGATCAGGCATGCCACTGTAAACGGAGATTTGAGGCACTGCCAGTCTTCCAGTACTAGTAGTAGTTGTAGTAGTTGTAGTAGTAGTAGTAGATGACGTACTGCTTGTATTAGTACTACTGCCACTGCTGCTGCTGGTAGTACTTGTAGAAGTGGTAGGAGCAGTAGTGGTCGTGTGGAACGTAGTGCTAACACCGCTGGCTGGGGTGTTGGAAGACGTGGTAGTGCTGGAGGAAGAGGAGGAGGAGGAGGAGGAGGAAGAGGCAGTGGTGGTGGTGGTGGTGCTGACAGGAGTCCCAGTGGTATTAGCTGTTGCAGCAGTGGCCTCTGGCTCGCTCTCCATCGTGCCCTCTGCTCTTCTCACCTTCGACCCTCGGCTCTTCTGTATGGCTCTTCTGTGCCTGAAGGCAGCAAAAGAAGAGCACATCAGAGAAAATGACGCAATTTCCCCCTTTAAAGCCAGAAAGTTGAGAAAATTAGTGCAATAAACCGCAGCACAACCACACATTTTCAAAGACTCAAAGATTAAAATAATGGGATTATACCACAGGGACTGATGTCAACAGATGATTTCGAAAACCAGACCAGACCAAAGTTCTGACTCTTCTTGTGTTGTACACAAAGTCTCAAAAAAACGCCTTGATAAGCTCTAAATAGAGCTTCAGTCAAAGTGGTTGAGGGCAGAGCGAGACACGTAGCTGGACTGGGAACGCTGTGGGATTCCCCTCCAGAGGAGCTGGTGGAAGTGGCTGGGTAGAGGACAGGAGAGGCGGACCTCCCTGCTGAGGCTGCTGCCCCCATGAGCCGTGAGTCACTGGGAAGGGGCTGGACCGCTCGGGAAAAGTCCACGAAAGAAAATACAGATGCAAGAAAAAAAAAAAAAAAACCCCAAAACAAACACAACACTGCACAGCTAAGAAGACCCAGGCCCGAGCTGGAATCAAACCCAGGACCTTCGTGCTGAGGTGGCTGTGCTGACTACAGGCATCAGAAATGTAAACACAAGAAGACACTGGCACTGGCTCCATGTTAACTACAATAAATCCCCCTAAAAGTAGAGCATACAACCTAAAGGCTGGTATCCATGGTGATGAAGGTGCATAAATGATCAGGAGACACCAGATTCCCCATCCAGAACATCAAACGCTATTATTTGGGTACATAGTTTAGAGCGACGTTTATTTCACCTGAAGAATTCCAAACTTTTTGCGGAGGGTGGGATGGAAGTGATTAACCAAGGAACAAGTCAAATACCGTGCTGCAATTTGATTCCCGCCTACTCTTCGTCATGCTCCTGAACAAGTCGTGGATGAAGAGCCAGCTCTGGAAAAGCACTTGGGCAGCAAAGCAGACGCGGAAACAAACTACCATTTCAATAACAAGATTTCATTTTTTCCTCAACGACAAAAGCAAAGGAGCCTCCAATTTCAGTAGAGGTGTCCGTGCTTGGTCTGTCATAGTGGACTATCCATTATTGAAGAATGCAGTTTAACATTAACCATTAATGCTCCAAAACACTGCAATCCAAAAGGAACAGATATACAAAGTAACCCCAAAGGAGCCTTTATTTCTTGTTTCTGCTTCATAGTTGAAACTGATTCTCTCTGATTTTTTAAAGGAAAAAAAAAAATCTATTGCATGGAATCATAAGAAGGAAAAATGGCAGAAAGGCGTTTTGCATTGATTGGCACGAACCATGAGTTCACGTCAACATGACGGTGGCTTTTACATCTCCGACACAACAGCTATTAGCCTACATTCCTGCCCCCATTGCCTAATGCCCCCGTGTTCAGACTGGGGGGAATCCCCTCTGGTAATAATGAATTTAGACCTCGCCGTTTGATAAAGGAAGTCACCCATCCCTCCGTAAAGAGGTGTGATGGTGGAGGACGCCCCCACCCCTTACTCATTTACATCTACGTTCAAGGATTGTTTTGGTTTGTGTTGTGAGGGCCGCACTTCCCGCAAAAAAGACCTACATTTCCCCAGAATTCCCCGGGTTATCTGTCAAACCCATCAAAACAGACCAAACTTCAGCCCCATTCGGTTTTGGCAAGGGGCCGTATTGATTAGCTCAGCTATCCTTCCAAGAGCATTAGAAGTGGCTGTCAGAGGGATTTCACAGCCTGCGGGAGCAGACAGGGGCTCTTAGTGCAGCTAGAAAGTGCTGAAAACCCCCTCAGGGCTCCCCCGGCAGCCTGCTTGCAGGAGAACTCCTACACAAGCAAAGACGTCGCTACGCAAGTCAACTGACGAAACGACGGCTTTAGAGCCTCAGGACCCGCAGAGAAATGTGTAAACGCACGTGTGTGTGTGTGTGTGTGTGTGTGTGTGCCCAGCTCGGCTGAGACAAAGCCCCCCCGATCCTGATACTCCTACCTCCTCCAGCACCCCCAACGTGATGCAGGGGTGTGATGCCCCATCCCCTGGGAGCGTGCTGTTCTTGTGCTCGGGCTTCCTCCTCTTTGTTTGCCTCACTGTGGCTGCTGCCTGCATGAAGGACTGAGCGTGTGTGAGCCAGTTTTCTCGTTATATCCAAACCCCCAGCCCTTATTTTCTACCCCCCACCCCCTCCTTTCTGCCAACTCACAGCGAACTGCTCGTCCCAGCATCAAGATCCCACTCCACCAACCAGGCCGCGGCCTGCCTCCTGATTATGTGGTATCCTAGCGACAGCCAACGGGGGGCCTATAGAATCCTCGCGCCGAGCAGCGTGCTGATTGGACAGCAGGATCATCTCTAATGAAGATGATAGTAATGACTTTACCCCATCTTTCCCCTCCCCCCTGCTGCTGCCCGAATACTGATATTTTTTAAAGATGCAGAGACACCCTCAAAAATAAGGCCGACTATTATTTTTCATTTTACTAACCTCTTTGTTTTGGCCACATTTTCGTAAGTGGATCCTACATTTCAAATGTGTACAATGCAGATTATATTTTGACTGCTGCAATTAAAGATCTCAGACATCTAATGAGAGACGTATACCTGTCCTGCAGGTCAAAATTGCCTATTTTTGTATTATGACATCTAACTAAAAGACCAGCAAAACCACTTAAGCCCAGACTGGCTCAGAACCATTAGCAGGATAGTAATTACCATCAATTATGTGATTTTTGTGGCAGGGTGACACAATAGCAAAAAAAACAAAACAAAAACAGACCTACCATTATGACCTATCAAAAATACACCAATAAAGCCACCAATAAATTACAAAAAAAAATCATTAAATCTTATTCTTCCACAATTATTTAATATATTTATGTGTTAAATAGCTCCACCATCTCATTCTAGGCTTGCATTTGGTTTGAATAAAGCAAATTAAGTTCCATTCTTTTGTAGACTCCAGCTGATATCAAGGAGCTGCCAATCAAAAACAAAGCACATAGTTTGCCAGGTCCAAAACAGAACAGCGACCATCACATTTAGACAGCCATTACCAATTCTAAGAAATAATTTGAAATATTCTAATTTAAGTGAAATTGGAGACTGGGGGAGCTATGCATTTGATTTCAATTCCCACTTTCATTTTATATAAGTGATAAATAGTAGATAATGACATACTGATGGTCTCCCCCTACCACATTAGCATAGCACCTAGCTGTCTGGCTGTATAAAATGCTGTCATTTGAATAATTTCCTGGTGCAATGTACTATTGATTGGGGCCACCCATGCATGAACACCATTGATTATTATCTTCGCATTAGCATATAGATTAGCCGGCTGTGCAGCCAAAATGCAAGCCTTAAGAATCACTTGGCTAGCATTGATGGGGGGGTCAGAGCACGAGGCAAAGATGAGTGGCTCCGTTCGACATGACGCACCTCGGGATCAAATGTCCCCGGATTTTGAATAATAATGACACAACTGAACAAACAGAGCAGTCGTAGTCAAGTGAGGGATCTGAGGAAAGAGCCAACAAAAGCCTTTAAAAACAAATAGAGCACTAATTTTATTTAATTTAGGAGTTCGGATTATATTAGGCTAAATGGATGATGACTGTACGCAAAGGCCACTTTTAGATTCTTTCATTCCAGAAATTAGTTCTTCATACAGCCAAAAAAATTCAGGAATTCATTCATCTATTATTTAAAAGCAATATTCATTATACATGCCCACCGCTTGCTTTGTCATATAGCCCTTATTAATAATTCATAATTTTGTTCCTAAAACTATGACAGTCCTTTTCTTTATAGTAGTAAAATATAAAGAGAGCAACAACATTTAAACAATTCTAATTATTTGTACAGAAAGGAGGCAAAAATGTGACGTTCAATACAAATATAAAGACATGGGTAATGTTTGACTCTTCTGTCCAACGCGATTTCTACCTATTCAACAGCAATCACACTGAAATAAATGGAGATTTTTTTTCTCCAATCACCTTGTTTTTTAAAACTTTAAACTGTGGTTTCTGACATTTAAATTCAGATTCGACAGCAGTTTCTCCTCCTCGACTGTGGCCAGGCGTCACCCCTAGGGGGCGCTGACGGTCGGCGGACTCGTCCAAACAACAAACAAGCGACTTCCTCGGCTGAATTGTAAAAGACAGCTTCCCTCTAAAACTGAGGCAACTTTCCCAGCTGCTAACAACTCCTCTGGCCAATAAAGACTTTGACGTAAGCCAGCAAAAAAAAAAAGACATTCCGATTGCTTTCCAAGGTAGGAAATTCAGCGCTGGTCTATGATGGCAGAATCCATTAAGTCAAGCTGTGTTGATACAAAACATTACAAGCTTCTCCCCAGGAGACATATGGTCGTTTCTTATTCAGCTGCATTTCAGCCTGGCCCCATACTGTGCAAAAGCCAGTATGCCAAAAAAAAAAAAAAAATGCCTGGCTATCTTCTCATTAGAGAAGCAGTCAGAGAAGAAAACGCCGCTAAAAGCAAGGACACGATAAAGGTTATTTGAAGCTATAAAGTATCAGGTTAAATAGCTCTAGTGAACCGCGGTGATTTGCTGGATATTTCATTCCAAACTGTCCAATCAACACTGTCTCTCAGGCATTATGTTTAAGCATCCATCACAGCAAGAAAAGAGGTATAATATAATAAAACAGGTCAGGTATGTGAAATCTAAAATAATTGAAATGGGTCAGGTATGAACTGAGCTAAGTGTTTACAGAGTAAATGAAGGCCTGAAGGACTCCTTGGCATCTCAAATTAAAAAAGCCACTTAATGCCTAATAATACTATCTCGACAAGATGCATGTTCAAGTATTTTCATCAGTATACTGCTCTGTAGCAACAAGCTTTCTTTTCTTCTTGTCTTTGACCGACTGGCCTGTAAAATTTTGCAGTATTGACCTGCATAAGATGATGATGCTTGAATAAATGACCAGTTTTAGTGAGAGACGTGCAGCTAACGAAAATTACACTGACAAGACTGGAAAAAATATTATATATGAGCAACTACATTTCTTTAGGGTGAGTGAAAGGCCATGACCCTAAAAGCCAGCTTTAGTGGTGAGATGTGCTGCGACGGTCAAAATAACTCCTCTCTGCGACTCTGCATGGCCAAAGTTGTTCATTAGACAGCTTCTCGCTAACTTTAGCCAACATATATGAAGTAATAAGAAAACAAACCAACAAACAAGCCTTTTCTGTATCATACAATGATACAATATCATACAATTTAATAAAAACCCCTGTCATTCGCCGCAGATTTGCACCGTGTAAACGGCATGAATTCCTTGACAGAAGCGGCTAATATTAGCACTAGCTACTAGTCTTTTCAGTCGTCATGTGCTACTGTCACGTCCACACACGTCTCTGCAAATTACACTTTAGAGTTAAGCCTGCGACAAGCAAGTGGACAAATAAAAACAGATAGTTGTTTTTGCTGCTGATCGTGATCATTTAGGGCCCAGGGACATTAGCTAAAAGGGCCGAGTGACCTCACGAGTTCCAAAACATACACATGCACGCACTGTATTTGACCCACTGCGACACCCTGGGCCGAAAAACAAACTGTACACGACCTTACCGTTTGTAAAGCCTCGTTAGTTTTTACGGCCACTTGCCTTCGTGGTTTTACGAGTATTCTACACCATTTCTGAAATCGCTTTGCACATAGTATCCAGCAGGAGTGAGGGAACGGAGAGAGCAACGGTGAGCTAAAGCAACTATTTTCATTCGCATTCCAAACTGGTAACGTGACCGACAACTGTCCAATCAGCCCCGGGTGCTGTATTTGTCCCGCCTCCTACTGCTGTCAGTCATTGTCCTGCCCCGCCCCCTCCGTCTCCGCCCCCCGCAAATCGTTCACCTGTCAATAGACGGCCCCTGTCTCCATGGTAACAACAGAGGAGACGCTTTTAATTGTTCAACATTTGAAAAAATTACAAATTACTAGAGCATTATTTGGAAAATAAGGAATTTAAAGTAAGACATCAATTTCGCCCGAGTTGAAGCATAGGTTTATTTGTGAAACACACTGGTCTCGCCCTTCAGGTCCACAACTTTGGAGTGACGTATGTAATATTTCTAGTTCTGCAACATTACCTAAATACCATACCAGATGTTTTGTTTGCCCTATTTTGCATGTTAACTTTCTATTTTCTTTTGCCGGGATCCAGCAGTTGCCACTGGCTGACTGTGAAATGTGACTCTGAGGCGATCAGGACATAAAGACTCATAATATTAACCTTTTTCTATTTTATTGCCAGCCTGTACTTTAACTAAAGTATTTTACGAACCCTAAAGTAAATTAAGTTACATTCCATCAGGAATAAATGGCAAAGGTGCATGAGAGTGTTAATCTCTTTGTGACCAGAGGAGGGCGCTACTGCGTAACCAGTAAATGACGCTCTGGCTGGTGGCTCTCCTGTATTGCTGTATAAAGATTTTAGTATCATTTTATCATTACAGGAAGGCGTTACACCACTCTTCCTCTTTTTAAACACAGCTTGTAAAATTCTATGTTGACACCCAAGATTCTTGATACTCTAGCCCCTGTAAAAATAAGAATTAAACCCTAGGCTGTCACCACTTAGTCTGAAAAGTGTCAAAAATAACTTCTAGGGATGGGGATTAATTGTTCCTTTTAAACAATGAAAATTCCTTAAGTCAAAGGCTGTTCGGGGTCACTTCCGCAGTGGTTTGCCCTGTTATGTTTATTATTTTCTTCAAAGAAAGACAAAACCCTTCAACCTTGATGCCTTTTTGAACTGACTTTTGTCTCTTCCTTAAAGAACTTGGCAATGACGAAAGTGAGGCCACCGGCATCAAAGTTTGCTTATTAGTTTAATTACTCGGTTTTCTCCTCATTGTTGTGCAGTTTTCGCTTTGTGTTTTTACAGCAGGGATAACAGTGTGAGGAAGGATATTTAGTCTGATTAAGCCGTGGCAGACATCCCCTCCCAACAAACGGGCTTTACAAATAATGTTATGGAGATTGCAGACATCCTGACGACCTTTGAGGAGGACACTTGTGCAATTTTATCGTGACTAATATTTACTTTTATTATGGGGCATATTCAGTGTAACTCTCACAGTCTACTTGACATAAAAACAGGAAGTGAACACCTGTGACTCCCCTTTCTCATTTTTGATTTTTTTCAACATTGGAAATGAATTTATACATCTGCATATACATGCTTATACACGCGGTTCCTTAGGTTAAAGGTTGCTCAGGGTTAATGCTTGTGCTTGGGTTAAAACACAATTCAACATGCTCATTACTTTGATTCTGTCATACTAAAGTTAAAACAAAAAAAACAAAAGGGAAGTTTGCAACAGATTAACAACAAGTTAGGCAATGTGCAGTCAATGTGTGATGATGGAACAAGGGCCCAGTGTTTTGGTCTAGGTGTCTAGCTGCCTGTGAACAGCCTTCTAACCATCAATCTATGTATCTATGGTATGGAGCCGGAGTTCTATCTATCTATCAGTCTTTCAAGCACACTGCGGAGAGCTCGTTCGAGCTGTCTATCAACGCAATCTATATCTCTCCCAATCTGAGGCATCTATCTCACATTCTAACCCTAACTGCATTAAGGACAAAAAAGCAGCAAAATGGGGCCATATTTAGTATTGCAGTTCGACCTGCAAATTTCCAGCTCTCTTCCTAGATAGTTGATTGTGTTGTTGTCAAACAAGGTTTTTGCTGCAGGTTGTAAAGTAGCAGGGTGACAGGATGAATGTGGTGGAGTGCCAGTCAGCCAGACAGGCAGCCAGCCAGCCAGCCAACCTGCCTGCCTGCCTGTCTGCATGCCTGCCTGCACGCACGCACGCACTCACACATTTTGTTTTTTTTCCGGCTTCAACCAGTACTTTGTGACTTGTGAAGAGGATTTAGAGACAGAAACAGAAAGCATGGTGCAACTGAGTTTGCATGTCCGCTGAAGCGTCAGATATACCGAGAAACTCCTCTGAGTCATTAATTCCTTCACTACTCAGAATGATTAGTTATTGTTCTGGAAATGTAAATCCAAGGGTTATTTTTATAAAGTAATGACGAGAGTGTGATGTTAGAATAAAATAACTCAAAGTAAGACCTTTAGTCAGGGTGAAAAATAGCAAAAATATGAGAGCAGGACAGAGTTGGTGTTTGTGAATGGTCACGGTCACATGCTCTTTAGCAAAGCTGAGCCGGCGCAGTCCTGAATAGGCTGCCTGCTGGAACAGCCCTCCCTTTGTTAAAACCTGAAAAACGTCTCATCATCCTGAGAGAGAAGAAAAAGACCAAACAAAAACAGTACTCCATATTCCATCTGTTTACTGCCTTGATTAAAATCGCAATATGGTTTCATCGTCTAACAACAACAGGATTATATAGCTTTGCATGCAAGCTTGCTTGCTTTTATTCTCCTCGGCTCAGGTCAGCTCCGTCCTCATCTGACTCTGGCAACCAGGCCTCCGAGATGCTCCAGTGACACTAATGCGATGTGACATCAGTTATTTGAGGTGGTGAGAGTGACATTTCTGTAATTGAATGTAATGATGAGGGGAAAAGGAGATTTATTCCCTGTTCCAGCTTCTACTGGCTTCTAGTAGGAATCCTGAAGTTCATCAGCCAGCATCTACTGACAGTTCTGTAAATCAGATAACACAAATATCTGTGCCGTCTCCTCTTCCTCATACTTTACAGTCCTTTTTTTTTTTTCTTTGTTTCTGTAGCAGTTACTTTAAGAAGGCCTTTGTGAGGTTTGGCGTGATCTTCAAACTGTATCCCTGATTATATTAACCATGGGCTCGTTGTGATTAAACATCAACCTGCATTTGACCGCACATAGTCTACGATTCTTATGTCCACAGTTCCACCCACACCCACACCCACTCCACCACACCTTTGTGGCATTGCCAGGCAGACGTTAAAGAGTGCCATTGGAGGTGAGTTTAGAGATTTTGTGGAACTTGTAAATGGTGAATTTAAAGTCCAAAATGGAGCACTTTAACACCCACACAAAGATACAGCACTTTTACAAAACTTTGTATATTAGTGTGAATATACTGAAACCTCTACATGACCTCCATAATAGCTGCATTAGCTCTTCAAGCAGCAGACGTAAGCCGTCTTCCGTCATTCGGCAAAGTCAAACAATAAGGAACGGCCCATGTGAAAGTTGAAGACAAAAAAACACATTAAACCAGCAAATTTTCATAGTGCCTTTCTTTGTTTCCGGCGGTGTAATTAGTGTGAGCTCTGAGCTCACTGAGCTCCTCCTCATTTCTCTCCCCTTTCCACACACCTACAGTAGCAGGCATCTTAACAGGGCCGGACTTAGGGGCCCCTGCTGGCACCAGAAAACAACCTTTGTGGGCCCACCAAAGAAAGGAAAGGAGTGTGTCAGCGATTCAGCCGAGAGTTCTACCAGCCTTCTTTGGCTCGCGGCCTGCTGCCATGTCCACCCGGGCCAGGCTGGGGCACTGGGCCCAGCAAGAGGGCCGCGCACAGTTGAGACTTTGTTGGGCTACAGTGAGTTTGCAAAGATGGATGAGGCAAGATGGAGAGAGGTAGATATAAAGGGGGGGAGGTGAGCCCATGTGATCTGCTCCTCTTCAATCACGGTTTATTCTGGCCGGTCTTTGGTTTGTCCGCTGTGTAAACGACGTGAAAAGAAGCAGCTAGGCTTGAAGCAAAATGGCTCCGCATGCTTTTTTCACATGGTCTGGTGCAAAGCTGTGACAGATTTCATAAGATCTGAGGATGACAGACCTTCACATATTGTTTAAAATGGCAGTATTTAAAATGGCAAAGAAACTAAAATTATTAGAAAAGAAACTAAAATGTGGTGTTAGTGTTAATCTGGTGTTAAACTTAAACCTAACTTGGCAAAACTGAATAATAAAAAACAAATAAACTCCCCCCCCCCCCCCAAAAAAAAACCCCAAAACAAACAAAAAATTAAGGTTACTATTTCAGAATGTCCTTTATTTCCAGATAACAAGGTGAAGGACTTTTGAAAAAGAAGCACTGGTGCAAAGAGACGGATAAGAGAAAAAAAGCAAACAGTGTGATACAGTTGTACAAATGGCCAGAAGCTGAATTCAAAGAACACAGTTCTTTTGGATTTTTTGCCACACGCAATCTTTGTCAGCAACATGTGCTCTATCTTTTAATTTCACAACCTCTTGGGCAATGGTTGAATTAAATGAAACGAGACTGACAAAGGCTTGGTGACCTAGGCTGACATTACACTGTCTTGGCTTTCACCCCTCTGGTTGCCATGGTAAATGTCAGTGGTATTTACGACTGCCAAAGTATCGTGTGAACTGGTACCACATCTGTGACCACATTTGTAACATTGCAGAAGAAGCTTCATATAAGCCTACTTTCAAAACCCGGCTCCAGCTGGCGTTACATGGTGCTACTCTGGATGAAGAGGTTGTCAATTTATTTCACTATTCCTCCTCATGCTGCTCCTTGACTGCAGTGGCAGTTGAAAATTTAGTAATCTGACCATTATTTTGACTGTTGTGTTTGTTTATTTTCCTTAAGCATTAAGCACTACCAGGTAAATGTCTTGCATCTTTAGACAAGTCTACTAAGGAGGTCACTATGAAGTTTGCTGAAGTCCATGCATTCGTCTTTCTCCTAAAGATCTATGTGTGTGTGTGTGTGTGTGTGTGTGTGTGTGTGTGTGTGTGTGTGTGTGTGTGTGTGTGTGTGTGTATTTCTTGTAACCTGGCTGCTTGGTGGCTGCCTATTGTGTCAAACATTTGGGGGTCTGGGGATGGAGACCACAGGGTCACCAATCAGCTGAGGCTGAAATCCAGAGATAAAATCACAAAAAGATAAGATAACAGGAAAGAATGGGAAAAAAAAAGGTGACACCAGCGTTGAAAACATCTCTGTATTATTTAAAAACACCCCGAGGCTTTTCAAAAACATCCTTGAACTGTCTATTTACCTTTGCTTTTTTCCTAATGGAGAATTAAATCCTAATATATAATTTTTTTCAAACAGAAAATCATTCAAAAGTAAATCCATCAATAAATTATAAGTTAAAATGTGTTTGTTTACATTTTCACTTTTGGAAGTAGTTAATTTTGGGTGAAAGTTTAAAACTTTTAAGCACCTGACCGATGCTTATTTGCTAATACAAGTTGGGCAAATGTGAGTTTGGCTTGTTTTTTTTGAACGTTTGTTTTCTTTCTCTGTTATGTAACGAGTTTAGCAGTAATCCTGTAGTTCTGAATGCCAGCATGAATACAAGCAACAAAAGTAGGCTCCACCGCAGCCTGCAGACCTTAACTTGTGTCTGCATTTTTACCTGGTTGGCACTTTGTCTTGAAAAGTCTTTGGACTTCCACAGTTGTTGCTTTTGATTAGATTGTTTGCTAAAACCACGTTCTAAGCAGTTGAAAAGGACCCAGATTCCTGCACCAAAAGCTTTTCCAGTGGTTCAATTATGGCCCGTCTGAGAAGGGGAATGTGTGGTTGTGTGTGGTTGTGTGCGTGTGTGTGTGTGTGTTTGCAATGGCTCAGCACATCCTTGATCCACCAGCATCAACACCCGGGGGTCGATAGCTCTCTGTATGGCCTGGCCTGGATTTGCATGTTTCCAGGCGTCTTGAGATCACCGACTTTGGAAATATTTACTGTATAAATGAAATTAAAAAGCTCAATGTTGCCAACTCACTTTCCTAAAATTCCTTTGTTTTCCTTTTCTTTTTTTAATATAGATTAAGTCACTAACTGCTAGTTCAAGTTAAATAAATGCAGAAATAAATAATATTTTCACATTTCCATGTTATATATCCATGTATTATCCATAGCTCATAGTCAATCTGACATTTCTGACATTATAGTTATAATTTTCCAGTGTTTTTTGGTGTATCTATGGTTCTTGGTTTTCTATGGTCTTTTGACAGAGGTTGCAGTGGAATGCATTATTTAATAGTAAAGCAGATAAGATTGCAGTGTTGTCAAAGATGTGTGACAAAGCAGCGAAGCAGTTTATCTTTTCACCGTGGCAAGTTGGATATTGCAATAAGCAGAGGTGAATGTGTACATACAGGCCTGGTTATCAACCACTGCTTTTTGACACGAGACAGCAGAGATTATCCAGTAAAAGGTTTCTATTTTTCAACACATTGGCTTTTTTTGCAGAGAATAACTGGCCCTCCACTGCTGTTAGCGCTGCAACAATACTGCAAGAGACTGGAAATTAAACTGTAAATGAATTTAGCATTTTAAAGTAGCCAGGGATCTTTGGGTCTACCACAAAAAGAGAACTCAGAGTTCAGCACAAAAGTTTGTCATGAATGCTGACTTGTCGGAATACACTGCAGGAGAGTCTACGTGCGCGAGAGCACACAGGTCCAGTCGCGAGTAACTGCAAACTGTTGAATTTGATCTGCTGGTTGACCGCCAGGTGAAAATTGGTCATGGGCTTCTATAGAGGTGTTGTCAGGTGAGAGAGAAAACAACTGCTGGCCTGGACAGAGATTCGGTTTCCCTTAACAACCTGAAACACTAAGGGGCTCACAAATACATCATCCTATTGTCCAAAACAAGACAAAAAAGGGGAGTGCGGGGTTGGGGGTGGGGTTGATTAGCATACAAAAGGACCCTACAGGGCACATAACTGAGCCTTTTGGTATAGTTTACTGTAGGTCTTCTTTTTTCGGTAGTTTTCAAGAGTTTTCATTTCTTTCTTTCACTGCTTATCAGTCAGACAGCACAATTAGAGGCTAGAGGGAATGCCACTTCACAAAAGTCTCTCTGGTATTTAAATCTGCATAAGCTATTCCCCACACCACGTTCATTTCAAGGTCATGATTGTGCGACAATACCTTGACATCACTGAGTACAGCTAATTGCTTTTTAAGCCTCTGTTGGCTGGATTGTGGCATTCCAGCGTGTGTTCTTAATTCTTTTTTCCAGAAATCTGATTTTTGAAGTAGAAACCTAATGATCAGTAGATGCGTTATGTCCACTCACAAATAGAAATACACAAATTTGAAAGTATTCTGGTACTTATCATTCAATGTCTAAAGCAGGTCAAAACTTGTAGGTTCTGTCTTGGTTTTTTTTTTAAACTTTACTGCCAGTTTTTCTTCAGTAGTTTTGAAAATTTGACTGTACAATCTTTTCTTTTCAGCCAGACACCACAAATCCCTTTAGAGCTCTCTCCTGTGCTTATGTAATTCTCACAAAGGAGCACGATGCCATTGCACCTTTACGTCCAATGTTTTACTGAGAAATATATTGTTCATGTGTTTGCTTTCAGATAAAACTCAATTCAATCCATTTTGTTCTGACAATTAACTCTACTGTTTCCAAGTGTTCAAAGGCAGGAGAAAAAACACAAACATGACAAATTTTGACGTATTCAACCCATTTCTCTCTTTGTTCTTTCCACTGTGCAAACACACACTTTTTCCTTTGAGTGTTAATATTTATTTTTTCTTTTATTTCGTGTACACGCCCAGACTGGACGCGACATTTCCTCTCTAACCCCACACAAAGATAGCAGATGATTTCTATTTGCAGGATTTATTTTTTTAAGGCTTTGTTAACAAACATTCCACGACAGGGCGACAAAGTCAGATAGCAAAGGTGTGTGTGAGAATGCATGTTAAGAAATTAAAGCAAAGGTCCAAAAGGAATGAAAGAATTCAACAACAACTAGAATCAATGCAAATTCCTTTTTAGCTTTATCAGTGCCTTCTTCAAAGGTAACATTTGACATAATCATCACCTGTCAGACAGCAGGTTCATACAAAGAGTTTGTTACAAAAGTAGCTGATCAAAACAAACAAACAAACATGCATTTGTAAAAGCAAAGACACGAAATTAAATGACTTTAAAAAGGTCTGTCTGTCGTTCTCTGCAAATGTTCACCTTTGTTTAGCTCATTTAGCAGCTCTCCCTTGCCTTTTATTATGTTAGGAGTTTAAACAACATATATATATATATATATTAAACAACACTTATTTCCTGGTCGTTTTCTTTGAATCGTCATTGAAAAAAACCTCCATGGGGTCCATTTTGCATCCTATTTACTGTTGCGGAAGTCGGTTGCGTTCACCTTAACAGCGCCTTGTTACGTCATCGCCTCCGCGGGCTCTGATTGGCTGATGTAACGTCGGTATCCTGCTTAAGGATGCCGACGGCGTTGCGTCAGCCACCACGGCCCCGCCCCCTCCCTCAACATCTGCACGCATAAAGCCGGACAGGGACGCTCTGGACGCGGGCACAACGCGAGGGCTTCTCGGAAGACGTTAGCATCACTGTAAATGTAAAATAAAAGAAGCCGGAGCTTCTAAGATGACCGACCTTTGAGCGCAGCAGTTGCCGCCCAGACGCAGAATAAGATAGAATAGTTTACTTTACTCTGTCTTCTAAAAAAAAAAATCAAACAACAAAGCCTCGAAGATGACCGACTTTTGAGCCCAACAACCAACCAGGAGACGCAGAAAAAGAAAAAAAAGTTCTTCACTTCGGTTCTTTCTACGTTTGCAAAGTCGAACACAGATATTCCCGTCGCAGCCGAGGATGGACGGAGGAAAGGTATTTAAAGTTCGCCATTACTGCTATCTACTTTCCCGTCATACTACCAAGGTTCTTTGGCCGTTTGCTGTGCAGCCAGTCAACCATGTCACCGCATGTCGGGGAAGCAACATGATGCTGCGTAGCTGCATGTACTGTTGTTGTTGTTGTTGTTGTTGTTGTTGGTTGTTGGCTACCGCCGCTATCTACTTTCCCCTCATACTTCCAACATTTTCCAGCAGCCTGCTTTGCATCCATCTGTTATGTTACGTCACATTGGTATTTGAATGTCATGTTACGTAAAACCATGTAAAAAAGAAGGGAAACAAAAGGTAGCGAGTCGGTTCTTAGCTCTTAGCCGTCACGGTGCATCTAATCTGACAAAGGTGGTCTCACGCATGTTGGATAATAGTCTGAAAGATCGAACTTTTTTCTTTCTGCAGCGAAAGCCAATAGAACTGAGACGTTTCTTAATGATTAGGCTGTTTATACTGTAGAGAGTTACTTTATTATTTTGTCACTTTGTTTAGTGAAGTAGCCAATGTTGCGTCAACAAACATGTGTTATTTTCCTCTTAAAAATCGAACTAGGTTCTTTCTGCAGACACTGACAACAGGACTGAGAAGTTTCTTAATGTTTAACCTATTTGTACTGTCAATATTGATTAAATAATGTCTCACCTGATTCTTGGCAGACCATCAGGTAGCCTAAACCGAAATCAGTTAATACCGGTATAATTTAAAAGTGTAAGAAAACCCCAATTGGCTTGGTTGAATTGGCAGTCATTTAAAATGCAATGTGCTCCATGGTTCCTGGTTTAAACGATCTGAACCAAAGTTAGGTCAACCTCAGTTTTAGTCCCCTCATCATTGACCAGTAGCAGACTGATCTCTGGAACCTGCAGCCAAACGCTCAGATTCTTCCTTGGAGTTCTGCTCAGCCTTGTTGTCCTGGTA
Source organism: Tetraodon nigroviridis (assembly GCA_000180735.1). Taxonomy (NCBI): domain Eukaryota; kingdom Metazoa; phylum Chordata; class Actinopteri; order Tetraodontiformes; family Tetraodontidae; genus Tetraodon; species Tetraodon nigroviridis. Next base: position 997,658 of record CAAE01015043.1, on the reverse strand, counting down.
GTAAGAAAATGTTTTCCCAGCTGCAGCGGTTCTGCCTCCCCCCTCCCCATAGTTTACCATGTGCTGTGTAGCGAAGACCTTCGGGGTATGGGAATAGATCTTTCTGTCCCCCAAGACTGAGGAGATTCCTATGAAAAGTGCTAAAAAAAACCACCAAAGAAATGTGCTGACGCCATCTGTCTAGTTCCTTCCCCAGTTTGGATTTACTTGGTTTCAACAGTTGGGTAGCTTTTATTTACTAATATAACAGTAGAGGCTGAGATCTAACACAAGACAGTGCTGTGCTGTGTTTGTGAGGTCCATTTCACTGATAAGTTGAGACAAATCAGTGCGAAGAACTTCCATTTTGCTGTTGCTGTTGCGTGTTGTGGTGAAGTCGTGATCTCACCCAGCACGTTCGGTCCGAGTTTAAAGGTTTTATTTGGTTTAAACAGATGTCGAAGCAGGCAGCAAAAACGACAATTAAACAACAGAAACAGTTACCACGAACATGTAAGTAGTGACATTATAGACCCCAAGAGAAGGTATTTTATTAAATATCCCTGGTGAGTCTGCAGCACACATAATCAAATTGCACATCCCTAATTACCATCCATCCCTTTACTCTTTAGTCATCCACTGACTTATTCTCCTCTGGAGACAACGCGGCTAGATTTCCTTTTTATCTTGCGTGACTAGCGCCCTTCAGTCTGTCTCTCGGTGTGATTGTCAGCTATGTTTTAATCAGACCTAATGAGGCTCTGCTGGCTGCGTTTGGATCTGGAAGGATTTCCATGTAGCATTATCCAGCAAGCGCATAGAGCATTTCTACCTTACTTGTATGGTGAAATTAAGAACTTTGTGCATGCTACGTTAATCCCTGTGCCTAGGGCGGAGGATCAGGAGCTTTCTGGATAGAAGGGCTGCTGCACAACCTTGTCCTTTTCTTTGATTGTCTAGTCAGCTAAAAAGAGCCCAGTAGAAAATTCAAAACAAACGGTTTTAACTAATCTGTTTGACCCACAGAGTCTGTTTTTCTTGTTTACTCTCAAGTTTATTTGTTCATTTATTACCTCTAACAAATACGTTCTAAATCACTTTGAACTATTTATTGTATGTAGGTGTCTTTAGGGCTTAAGAATTAATATTTGAATCTTAGAGATAATTGAGACTTGTATATACATTATTTTTATTTCTCCCACATGGAGAGGACAACAGGAAATAAGTTTATCTGATCTTGCTATGTGGGGTGGAATTTCTGTGGCCCTGGCAGATAAGCTGTTGAAGTACCAGTAAATGTATTTATTAATAGTATAACTATGCTGCTCATACTGATAATTAAACGCTGATGACCTCTGGAAGGACACTTCTTTTACAGGTCACACTTGCAAATGTCTGTGCATTATTATTCTTATTATTATTATTATTATTATTAATAATATAACCCAAACAGGATGTCTGTGTAGGTTCTCAATCATCCAGGTCAAAGGCTCGATTAAGCCTTTTGGATAAAAGGCGAAACGTCCAGATGAACACAAAACCTTTTCTCGGATAACCCAAACAGCTTTTTACTATTCAATATCCAGCATCAAAGAAATAGAATAAAAAGCACTAAAGAATTCTACAAACAATGACGTCGTCTTACGGTTCTTTAGATGAGCTGTGCTGATTAAACTTTGTCTTTTAGATCATCTGCAGAAAACGGCCGTGGCTGTTCCCAGACCCCCTCAGAGCCACCCTCCCCCAACCCCAGCACCCCTCCAGTGGCTTCCTCACGGCCGTCTTGTCTCTGCCGGCCCGCAGGAAGTCGCGGCACAAACAATTGACTGACATTTCATGCCGAAAAAAAGTTTAGTTTAAGATTCAAATTACAATTAGCTAAATTACAATCACAACAAGGATGTAGTAGGTTTTAACAAAAGATTTTGAGCATCTGTGAGGACAAAGCCACTGCAGTGGTGCTTTGTGGGGGTTCGACCTGCCTTAACACGACAAAAGACTCACCCACAGCCAAATCACCTCCCCGAATCAGTCAGTAAATGGAAAACACTGTAAACCAGTTTGACACTTTTTTAAAATTCATTTTAAATGTGGACCTGTAAAATAATGACTGTCCCAATACAGATCATTAAAATTTTACCGCCAACAAAACTATAGTCACATATTATTTATTCCGAATATAGAAACAAACACAGTATTTTATTTACTTGGAAACACATGTTGGCTTAGAAAAACCAGTCTGATCAGTTCCAAAGAACTGCTGTCAACATTCGTGCCAGTTTTACATCATCTCTGACCTACTGTGTGGGCAGTGTGTTTAAATTAGTGGATTGATTAAAGTAAACATAGTGTAACATATAAGTGCACATTTGTAGTAGAATGAGTTGATTTAAGCCGCCTCGACATGTTTAGTTGCTTTTTAAAGCCTGCTTTTGCTAAATGAAGATGATGACGATGAAAATCCACTTCAACATAACCTAGTACGTGTGAACTGTGTGCGTCACGGTTTTGCATATCTTCATTTTACATCAGAAAATTGTAAATGAGTTCAGTAATTGTGTGCTGCGGACGCCGTTTCCCGTATAGACGCAGGCAGCTGCTGGCGTTAGGCAACGCAACGCCTGCCTCCAGCCTAAATTAAAACCAGCAGCCTTGACGGTGCAGAAACTTCAGCGGTGTAGAAGTAGAAGCAGCAGCCTTTGTGTTCGTAATTCCAGAATTTTTTCTTTTTTAGTACAGTGGCTTTTAATGTCCAAAAAAAAAAAAGGAAATCGTTTAGAAAGTGGTTGAATTTTTAAAGTTTCCCACAGGGCAACTGCAAATAAAACCTATCCCATGTTAGGAAGACAAACAGCTGATGAAACATGCTTAACTCCATTCAACAATAAATAGCGGCACCCTAGACCCGGCGTAGTCACCAGATTAGCGCTCTAGCTGTGACCATAAAATATTTGTTTAGGGTGTGTGAGGTGCCTCATTGTTTTCCCAGTGAGGAAATAAACTTCTCATGTCTTTTGCTTATGAGAAACAGGTTTAAACTATTGTACTTGTGTCCTCATTTTGTCAGGCAGGAAATGACCACAGTTCGCACAAAACCCACCGCCGGACAATACCTACACACGTTTACACATTTCAGTAGCCACCTCATTCTCATTTCTCAGAGCTTGTCGGAGGTTTCCTCGCATACAGGTTTAGGATAATACCTCACAGGAGGGGGTTTAATTACACTGGAAACATCCTGGTATCTGCTGTGTGGAAGGCTGTGTTTATACAAGCAGATGTAGGAGAAAAGCACCGGTTTGAAAGTCTCCAGTAACGACTCCCTGCAGGGAATAAACAGGGCTCCCCCGTCTGTAGTAAACAGCCCATGCATTATATGTTGTTTTGGTTTCCCTTGTGCTTTGACTGGTCTTCCAGCGCTAAAAACATGCATGTTAATGTTGCACGTGTAAACAGCACGAGTGTGGACTCGCACGGCTTCTTTCTTTGCTGTTGTTTCTTTGAGTCGTTTCGTTTCGGGTCTTTAAAGGTACCCTTCGTGCTCTCTCGCTGCTTCCCTCAGTATTTGCAAAGCATCATCTACAACAGGTTTTTTTTAAAAAATGAAACCGTGTGGGGCCAGTGTTTGTTTTTATCTTTTAAACTTTAATGAAAATTCCTGGGAGTCTGCCTCCAGCTTTAAGTCAGGGCCACGAAGTAATGTTAAAGATTTCAGGTAATTCCATGGCAAATTGACCTTCAGGCATTCCCAATGTTCTTCAATTTTCAATCCTCCCCACCACACACGATAGGAAACCAGTTATGTGTTTTCATTGTTTATAAAATATTATATTTGCTACCTGACACCCACCCTTCTGTGGGGCAAGTCTTCTATTGCCATAACAGAAGGAAAGCTGCTGGTATGAGCCTCCACAGTCGTAGATTGAGTGACTGGAAAGATGTCAATCCAAACACCATGAAGCCCCGGATAATGATCAATCCCGACGGAGAAGACAAAAACTGTGCGGTAAATAAATCGCATGCTTCAAGGATTCTGCTCCCTGCAGCATCACTAGCTTGTTCAGACAGTTAGTAGTTGTAGCTCTGAGGGAATTATTGTTTTGTCCATCTGCAATGAGGGAAAAAGAACGCCCTTCCAGGTTATTAACTTTGTGGTATGAGGAAAATCTCCATTAATCTACTGAGATCAAGCAGCAAGTGAACTCTGGAATAACGCGGACTGAAAAACACACAATACCATCTAACCCTAAAGCAAATAGAAATATTGTTCCGAGAAGCAGGTTTGTTATTTTATCTGGAGCATCTGAGAAAAGCCCGGAACCTAGCGGGTCTTGTTCACCAGGGTCTGACACCTGGTAGGGCTGCCTGAATATTTGCCAATTTTATTTTTACGTGTTGCTGCCTCGTGTTCTTGTTTTTTTATGTAATTTTAGCTTGAGATTCATGGTATCAAAAGTGCGTTATCATTTATTATTCTGAGTTGTTTTATTCATTTTTATACTGTTGTCATAGAGTCACCACATGTATAGAAAGCACTGGATCTTGCTGGGCCTTGTTGACGCTGGTTAAACGGATCTCCTCGCTGACTGAACCTTTTCTTCTTCTTTTCTTTTTCTTGCAGCAAATAACGTTTCACTTGCTGCTGAGCGTCGGAGCAGCCGTCATCGGCTCCCTGCAGTTCGGCTACAACACCGGAGTCATCAATGCTCCTCAGAAGGTACGTCACGGATCTGCCATGACATGAGATAAAAAGAGACTCCGTCCATCCGTCCATCCGTCCATCCATCCATCCATCCATCCACAAGCAAACCCTTTAAAACATTATAGGAACTGTTGTTTACATTGGCCTATGTTAAGTTTTGCCATCTTTAAAGTCACCAAAACTGGACCAGTGTTGGACTGGTTCTCGTTAACATCTGCGCAGTAGATTCTCCCTTCACACCGTCTTGTTTAAAATAGAGGCTAATGGAAGATAATAATAGCCGGCCCAAGGACATCTGTGATAAGAGCCAAAGTGATTCCGCGTAAAAGAGTGTGTCCGTGACCAAAAAAGGACCTCTCCTCCTCAGGAGCAGAGCAGGAAAAACTAGACAAGGAAATAAAACGTAAGCACCAGACAGCCGGTGAGCTAATACTTTGTACTTAAGAGTAATAAAGTATTGAAACAATCTTTAATATTTTCTTGGCCCCCTTCGGAGCAAATCCTTTACAGGCTTAATCAGCAGACAGATACAGAAAAGAAACTCATTTCCTGGGGATTGTGCAGACGTCTTAAGTAAATACCATCCATATGTTGGGTGTTGTTTGGTTGAAGCACACAGTTGGACGGCCCACCTGCCTGTCCACAGGTCACAGGTGTGTCTCCAGAGCTCCGCCCGCTCTGGTTATTGACTCTGCCACAAGCTGAGACCTCTCGCTGTGACATTCACACATGTTGTTTTCCTTGGGTGGACCTTCACCTGTCCAGCTGACCTGTAGCTGTCCAGGATATCTGGAGACTCTGGTGTTTTGGGAAGGGCCTGTTGTTGTACTTGGAGGTCCTGCAGTCATCCTGGATCAGACGGTAGCTCTGAAGGTGTTGTTTTACAGTCACTGCTCTGGAAAACATCAGTTCATTCTGAGAAGCTATTGTTGTGGGGGAAGTTTAATACTTCAGTAGAAAAAACACCCTATTTGCTGCTGCCGCAGCGGAGATTTTCCACCCTGAAGCACGTTTGTTACATGGCTAAACTCAGGAGCTCTTTATCCCCTTGTTGATATAGCTACTCCACAGGTCCCACAGTCACGTTCAGAAAGGCTGAGGAACGCACGTGCAGAGCAGCAGCGCCACCCTGTAATCCCTCCTCAGTTGAGCCAGTATGTAAAGAGGCTAAGACTCTTTTTTTAAAGGGAATCTAACAGCATCAGTCCAGGAGTGGCGGGATGCCTTAGCTCCCGTCCCTGCGCTGCAGCAGGGATGCAGTTGTGTCCGGTTCCAGCTCGCGCGAGAGCGTCTCTGATTGGATTCGAGGGCTCGCAGCCCCGGTCTGTTTTCTACTGCTGCAAGTTTGCCTGTCACACACGGCAAATGTTTCCCTTTTATGGAAATCTACGGCTGTTATGCGTTTCAAACTTGCTTTCTTTAAGCTGATCTACAGCCATTGGAGCCAGCATTTGTCATCTAGTGGAGACGACTGTGTTCGAGGCGTTTGGTTCCTTAAATGAATATTCTTTTTATTTCCACCACGAAAGAAGTAATTCCACAAAAGGGAAATGGCTGTTAGTCAGATTTTTATATTTCGTCATTGAGGAATTTTATAAAAGACATTATGTTTTTTACATCGATAGTTATTAAAAACAGTTGTAATATTTGCTCTTTGGTGATGCCAACAAATCCAATTAGAGTTCCTTTAAATAAAACAGCTTTACACAGTGGTTATGGTGGGATGAAGGTCAGCGGTTGACGTCCTTGTGATGTCTGCTAGTTTGGTCTTGTGAGTGAAAGGTGATATGATCCAAATCTTGTTTTGAAAAGCGTGTGATACGCATTTCTTTTCAAAATTAATCATCATCAATAAATGGTTTATCCACTGTAGTGCTCTAGCTTATTAGTGAGTTAATTCTAGAGTTTGGAGTTCACCTAGGGACAGAAAGTGCCCAGAGGTCCACAGATCTGCTGCTGTGAGCTGGAAAGGTTGGTGGTGACCTTGAATCAAATCAAACCTGTGAGCGAAGCTGAAGTGACGCACACGGAGACGTGGCGACACGGTGGCGTGGCAGTGTGTTCAAGTCCTGTCACCGGATCATCAGGGTGTGTTTGCCATGGAAGTTTGTCTGGTATGAGGATGAAGGAGGGGAGGAAATATGACACCTTAGGGTGTCTGCTGAGCTTCCTGGTTGGGAGCGAGCGCCCTGTAACGCTACAGTGCTGCCACCTGCTGGACACTTGCAGCCACTCAAGGTCAACAACGATGCTTTCCTTCAGCGTTGTTTTTGCATTATAACACAGTTCTGTTTTGTCTTTTTGTCTGTCCTTTGCTAGGTCATTGAAGGCTTCATCAATAACACGTGGTCTGAGCGCTACCAGGAGCCCATCTCCAAGAGCTCCCTCACAGCCATCTGGTCCATCACCGTTGCCATCTTCTCTATTGGGGGCATTTTTGGATCCTTCTCTGTTGGACTCTTTGTCAACCGCTTTGGAAGGTAACAGGAGTAGCACAATCACCCAAAGAAAAAACAACAACAACAACAACAACAACAACAACATTGTCTTTAATAAAAATGAGCTTGAGTAAGTTCAATTCAATTTAAATTGTCTTTAGGTTCAGTAAAAGAAAAACAAACATCATTTCATTTAAACCTGTATAATATCTATATTTTTTGTCCCTTTAAGTCCTAACTCTGCCTGCTGTCTGACACCTGCAGGAGGAACTCCATGCTTTTGGCCAATGTCCTGGCCTTCATCGCTGCTGCTCTGATGGGCTTTTCGAAGATGACCCGCTCCTGGGAAATGTTGATCGCGGGTCGATTCGTGGTCGGCCTCTACTCTGGCCTTTCCACTGGTTTTGTTCCCATGTATGTGGGGGAGGTTTCCCCAACATCTCTACGAGGAGCCCTGGGTACCCTCCACCAGCTGGGCATTGTCATCGGTATCCTCATCGCGCAGGTTGGTTGGGTTCGATGTGCCGTGCACGCACTATCACTGTCACGCCGCTACGTGTCTGACCTGTGGATGCATTTTAGGTGTTTGGACTAGAGTCGGTCATGGGGAACGCTGAGCTGTGGCCGCTCCTTTTGGGCTTCACCTTCATCCCTGCAGTCATCCAATGCGTCCTGCTACCCCTCTGCCCCAAGAGCCCCCGTTTCCTCCTCATCAACAAAAACGAGGAGAACAAGGCCAAGGCCGGTAAGTTGCGCCGTTACCGAGGCCATAATAAAGCCCGTTAGGTTGGGAAGATTCATTCCTGAACTGAAAACGCCTTTTGTCCGTGCGCGTCAGTGTTGAAGAAGCTCAGAGGTACCTCAGATGTGAGCGCCGACATGCAGGAGATGAAGGAAGAGAGTCGGCAGATGATGAGAGAGAAGAAAGTGACCATCCTGGAGCTGTTTCGTTCTCACCTCTACCGCCAGCCGCTCCTGATTGCCGTCATCTTGCAGCTGTCTCAGCAGCTCTCTGGCATCAACGCTGTGAGTGTGCAGTCTGAAAAAGGACCAAGCGCATGCTCACATTTCAGGAACGGCCAACTTTCACGCTCGGTTGTTGCACGCCTGTAGGTCTTTTACTTCTCCACGCGGATCTTTGAGAAAGCCGGAGTGGAACAGCCCGTGTATGCCACCATCGGAGCGGGGGTTGTCAACACAGCCTTTACGGTGGTCTCGGTGAGTAGGGCGAAATGACGACTCTTCAACTACTTTTTAGCACAATAAAACTGAAGTGTATGTACAAGTGTGTCTACATTAACCCCCACTCCTCTCGCTGTCCTCGCCCGTGCAGCTGTTTGTGGTGGAGCGCGCTGGCCGTAGGTCGCTGCACATGACCGGGCTGCTGGGAATGGCTGCCTCTGCCGTCCTCATGACTATCGCCACGGCTCTGCTGGTACATTTTCGTGACGTTCGCGGGTTACCGGGTGTGAGGTGGGCTGTGACTCTTGAACTCACCACGCCCTCCTCTCCTCTGGCAGGAGCAACTCAAATGGATGTCGTACCTGAGCATCGTGGCCATTTTTGCCTTTGTGGCGTTCTTTGAAATTGGCCCCGGACCCATCCCGTGGTTCATCGTGGCAGAGTTGTTCTCCCAGGGGCCCCGGCCTTCAGCCATTGCCGTGGCTGGTTTTACCAACTGGACCGCCAACTTCATAGTGGGAATGTGCTTCCAGTATGTCGAGGTCAGTCGCATCTCTGTTATTGTTTGGAAATCCAGTGATAATCACTGGTGAAGGAACGTACATTTACCTAAGCTAAACCTGCACTAACAGTTCTCTGTTTTCCTTTTGCTCTCTCTCTCTCTCCTCTCTCTGTCACTCCTCTCCATAGGAGCTGTGTGGCCCTTATGTCTTCATCATCTTCACCGTGCTGCTGCTCTTGTTCTTCATCTTCACCTACTTCAAAGTGCCAGAGACCAAGGGCCGGACGTTCGACGAAATCGCGTCTTGTTTCCGGCATACATCAGCCACAGGTCTATAAAATCACTCTCCCTAGTATCTCAACATCCTTGGCGCCGACTCTCAGCTCTGAGTGACTGTAATCTCTATTCTTTTATTATTATTCTATGTTCAATTCTAACCATCTTTCTCTGATCGAAAAGGAACGCGGAGGGTCTACTAACGTAGCGTAGACGCTCATTTGTAGAATCCTTTTTAGCCACCACATATCCAGAGTCTTTACCAAACACCAGACAGGCCCACGTGATTCTCAGACACGGCGTCCTCTCCTGCCCTCTTTGGACCCGGTGTCGCCAAGCGAATGTAAGAACGGAGACTAAAGAACGATGGGGTTTTTGGCTGAAATTTGAGAAACGGATGCGACAATCAGCCGGCCTTAACTGTCCTCCACTGAACATGTGCTGACAAGCTGTTTCTGTTGTAAGCCGCTACTGCCGCCTGTTTTATTCGAAGGTCCAGGGAGGAAGACATTTCACAATCAAAAATGAAATACACATGTGCCTTTTGTAGTTTTAATACCCTCGTCATACTTACCTTGGTGCTTTTGTTCATTGAGGAGTATGATCTTTTAAGAACCATAGACGCAGCCCCCCGCTCCTAGGGTGCAACAGTGCTTCTTGCTAATTCAAATTCGAATTTTCCAAATTTTAATTTCCAAATATACCTAACAGCAAACTTCCAGACTGAACGTCCTCCTGGTTACACTTATAGAAAAATATCCAACTTTAAGTCAACACTCTGTAATAGTCCATCTAATATCAGTAACAGTACATATGTAATACAGCAGGGGGTCTTTTAAATGTAATGTTACATTTTCCTTTCCACTAACCATAACTAATGAAACTGTAAGAGGTAATGCAGTTGTGGACTTTAAGGTGGTTAGAGGTTCATCAACTCCCGAGTCCATACTCCATCCCGCCACTAGGTGTCGCTGTGGCCTCACAGGTGCCATTTAGGAACACCAGCGTGGGAAATTTCATTGACGTTCGATCACGCTCGAAAATAGTTGGTAATATTTAAATTTCTGTACTTTCATGTATTTTGTTTGAGAATGTTTTTTGTTTTTATTTACATTATTGAACACACGGTTAGGTTTATTTTTGTTACATTCATAGGTATGACATTAATAGTGCATTTAAAAAGTTCTTTATTGGCATAGATCAGTACCAGAGCACTAATACCTATGCAGTAGCAGTAACCAAAAAAAAAAAAAAAAAAAATACAAGGAAGCGTGCTTCCGTTTTTGTTTTATTCAAGGTGAGCTTATCTGCTGGGGCTCCAGTGTTTGGTGAAAGGGCCGTAGGGCAAGAACAATATGCAAAACGCTGCACATTATTCCTCTATAGCAGCCCCAAAAGTGCCTATATAATAAAACTAAAACCAAAACATTGAAATCATTCTCGGGACCAACGTGAATGTCAGCTCTCAGAAAGGTTTTATTCATCATCCAGAGTTCTTGACACTGATCCCAGGTTGAGAGTCAATCAATCATTTGCTGCATCCATTCTAATGTGTCCCAGGAGGAGGAAACGCGGCTCCGCAGGGCGTCTGTTGTACCTTGCACACTGACTTCACAGTATTTTTAACACTGTCTCCTGTTTTTTAGCTGTGTGTTATACTGTATTCAGTAGCTGGAGAAAAGAAGCTGTAGTCTGGCTTTGTTTTGCTGAACACGTTACTGTCTGTGACTGCTGTATCACCTGTTCACATGTTTCTGTCCTTTTTTTTTTTGCAGAAGATTGTCTTTTAGCAGCACTTTATTATACGCATATATTTTTTTCCTTGTAACTGAAATGAAGACCGTTTTTGGTTATATTTTTTTCCATTAGTGGTATTGTTACTGAACTATGAATCCGGTACTCCACCGGAGTACTTAAGATCGATTACTTGATGTGTTTTCAAATGTATTTGTGTGAATTTGCATCATTTCTTTCTGCATTTTAGTCTGGTTGAGCATCACCAATGAAATCAAACTGTAGACTGATCCCGTTCCAACCCAGGAGAAATTTCCATTTTTTTCCCATCATTCCTCACTCCGACGTTCATGATTATGCACGGTTGTTTCATTTATCGGGTCGCTTTTCTCCCTTCTCCGAATGCACTGCAAGATCCAGTTCCAGTGCCTTTAAGGGCCTCGTGTATATCTTCACCAGCAACGAAACAACAAAAAACAAACAAGCAAAAAAAAAAAAACCACAGGAGCACCCAAAGACGGTTATTTCCACTGATCGATACTGCTGTAAATATCAAAATTATGTTCTGCACAGAATCACACGCCAGCGTGGGCATTGAACTTTTCAGCTTTTTAATGTAACTGTAATACCGCCACACCCACTCCAAATATTTAAGAGGTTTTAACTTTCTAAATAGAAGAAATAGCGTCCTAATGTAGATGTCTGGTCTTGGCGTCGTTGACCTGGTGTGGCCTTAATGAGAGGACTGCTTACCGTATTCTTTCAGTAGTGTTTTAGTGCACAGAGCATGTTGTAATAATGGTCAGAAGTTATGTGGGAGTGTGTGTGTGTGTGTTTGCCGTTGACGTGCAAAACCTGGTTTGGGCAAACGTGACGGAAGGAGGTAGCTGGTTTTTTGTTTTGTTCTGGTTTTTTTGGTCTTGTGAAAATGGCTGAAATGGCTGAAATGGCTGAAAATAAAAGAAAGCATACACACATCGTTATTTGGCTTTGCTTCTGCGTTGCCAGCAGGTCCTTTTTATGCATGAAAAGCAAAAATAATTAAGTCTAACAAAAAAAGAACCGCTGAAAATGTCCACCAAGCAAGGAGAACAGGTGGAGAGCCATCCATTCATCCTTCTCAATATATTTACCCGTCCATGCATCCTCCGAGGAGGTGATTGGCGACCTTTAAAAGGAAGGAGCCACTTCACGATGATTTTGGCTCTGAGCAGGTAATTTGACCCCTAGCAGCTCTGCAGGAACCGCTCAGCGGTGTGTAATAACAGACTGGCGGCTTCACAGCCGAGCAAACCCAGAACGGGTTGATTCGCAGCTCCCCCGGAGGAGCAGACGTCTGTCCGGGAGAGAAGGATGCAACGCCGCTGGCTGCAGAAGGAGTTGAGGACAAACTCTCTACCTCTCCGACTCCCATTAACCGACTGGATGCTGAGTTGATTGACAGGCGCTGAAAGATGCACCTGCAATCTGAAAAGCAAATTTGACATTTGGAGCGAGGATTACGGGAAGTGCGAGCGTTCCCTGAGGCAGATCTGTTTTCCTCTCAGTATTTAGGTTCAGACAAATATAGAAGGGGTGACTTTACCAGTGTTTACCAGCTTTCAGCAGCTGCTTTCAGTGTGTGTGTGTGTGTGTGTCCGTACATATGCGTGTGTATGCGTGAAAGAGGATGAAGGTGCTCCTAGGGGTTTTTACTCCTGTGTTTTAAGAAAATGGTAAAATCGCCTTTTTGGAAGATTTTTTTAATGATTTCTGTCCAGATGCATTTGTATTAACTCTAAAGAGTAAAAAAAAAATGTTGCAGAAGTCAACAAAGAGCATTCCATTTAAGATTTAGGGAATGAGAGAAGCAGAAATGGTTCATTCACACTCTGGGTAAAAGCACTGCGGAGCAGAAAGCAGGCAGGCAGGCAGGACTGGGGCAGTTGCATGAATAATTCAGCAGCTCTGCCACAGAGAGCCTTGGATTCCCATCCTCCACCTCAGCACCCTGGATCCCCGAGGACCCACGGGGGGCTTGCACAACCGCCAGGCTGCTGCTGCAGAGTCACTGGTAGTACCGCTGGAGAGAGAACCAGAGGATGGGTGGGGGGGTAAGGGGGAGGGGGGGTATTAGCCATTTTCTATCACTGGGATGAATAAGGGAAAAAAAAGATAAAGCCATCTACCGAATGTGTGTAAAGTGTTAATTAACCCCACCAGCTAATTACTATATAGTGGATTTTAAACTGAAGGGAATTTCCAGGGTGAGCTGTTTTGGTTGAAAGCACTTAGATGCAAGTTTGCTTAGAATATATAAATATTTTGCAAAGAAATCATGCAAAATAGAAAGAAAGAATACAATAATGAAAGACTTTGGCAAAGGAATTCTCACCCTTTGGTGCATCACTCCAGCACAGAGATTTAACTGGTTTGTGACAACACCAATGGTGAAATGGATTTATTAGAAAAATGTAAAAACCTTTAAATGGATAAACTCAGGGAAAACACAGATATACACCTTTTACCACTGGCAACTATATTTGTGCTGTGCTTTGTTGGTTCTGTTGGTATAAATGGCTGTGTTTTGCCACGAGCACGTTATTGATGGGCTCTTCAAATGCACATTCCTCCTACATGATTCCTCAGCAGCCGTTGTTGTCCACAGGAACATCACCCACGTGGCAGCAGCACAGTGGGCTTGAAGGATTTTTTGAAAATAAATCAATTTTACCTGCAGCGCTACACAGCCCGACACTGAGAACGTAAAGCAAACAACAACAACAACAACCAAATACTGTTCTGCTGCTGCTAAACTCCGTTTCCATGTCCACCACAGTGCAACGTAAAATCTGTAACGAGTCGACAACTTTTGGGCCCGAGGGAGCAACTGAATGATGGGAGAACCGTCACCTGACCCTCAATCACAGATCCATTGCTACCTCTTACGAGGAGACCTTCATCCGCTGATTTCTGAAAGGAAATTTTCTCAGGCTCCAGAGATCCAATAAGCCCAAGGATAATATCAATTGACCCATAAGCCATGATGGCTTTTTTTCCCCCCTAAATTGGCTTTAGCTGATCCTAAATATAAACACCAATTCGGTAACCGCTTGGACACCCACCAACAGGCACAGTACACGCAGTAATTCAGAACTGACCTTTAAAACCCGCAAAGACAGGCGTCCAACGCTGATGGTTTTCACTTACCCCCTTTCTCAAGCCGTGAGGTAATGGCCTGCTCTTTGGAGTCTGTTGTCAGCGCACACCTGGGATTCAAAGAAGTCTAAACGCTGCGGTAGCTGCCTGCAGAGGGAAAGAGCGCCATCTGTCGGCAGAGGGACGGAAACATCTCTTTCTCTCTCTCCATTCAGTCATCTGTCACTATCCCACGCTGCCCCAAGGGGACTTGCTGGTGACCTGCCGGTGCAGAGGGAAGAGAGCCACCCACCCGGGCCAGAAGACAGCGGATGCACCAGCACCACCGTCTGAAAGCCAGTAGGAGGCCAACGTCTGGCAGGGTGGTGATGCAAAGAGCTGAGACCAGAGCAGGAACAAAAGACAGGGAACGGAAGCAGAGGGACACAGATTTGAGGTCCTCTATTGGTAGAAAATGACTTAAAAACAACCCTTTTCCCCCCTTTCGCAGCCTCAATTCATTATACTGGCCTTCAAAGGCATTAGTACACATTTGTGAAAGCTTTATCGAATTAAAAATGCAGCCAGTAGCTTCAATGTCGAGAGCAAACCAAAGACATTCCCCCCCCTCCCCCCAGAATAAACAGCTTCTCCCTTTTTCTCAGTCGCTGAAGACGCCATAGTTGGTGTTCTGTATTTCAATTGTTCCATTTTTTAAGCAAATACTCGACTTTTGAGAGAAAAACACGATGACCTCCGAGCAGGTTATGATGAACAGATACAGTAGCCTGGGAGAAAAGAGAACAGCACTGCATCCACTTTCAAGCCGGCCGCGCTTTTGAGTATACCCGACTGATTTTTGCATTGCTGTTGGTGGGGAAAAAGTGTTTATCATTTCCTCAGGAAATGAATGAAATGAATTTGTAATGGTTCTTATGTTGATAAAATCCTGGCGGAGATAAGGAAAAAACAAAACAAAACAGTTACTCTGCTGCTAAATAAATAAATAACCCAAGAAAGCTGGGCATCGACTTCACTGTGAATGGCAATCAATAGGTCATCAGGGAAACGGCAGCTCCTAGCCAGCTGGAACGTACATTCACACCTTTAAAGGATTCTCAGCCCTGATCTAGCAACCGAGGTGGGACCACGGAGAGATCTGGGACCGAGCTAGCACCATTAACTCGCATGGAAATAACGACGCAGCCCACGCTGTAGGCTGCTTCTGCATAGATTCCAGAAGAGATTTCTCCCTCCACCCTCTGGATCAGTTCATCCTTGGAAGGTGAAAACGACCTGCTGGTGTGGACAAACGGAAGTGTTGCGTAACATCTGGCATCTTGGTTGTCCTAAGCAGGGACATTTCTACCGTCTCCTAACCCAGCCAGTTCTGCCTATGGTCACGTGACTGTCACCCCATGGTTTTAGGAAAATGTGACTTTAAGAGTGAAAGTCAAAGACGGAAGCTGACTTTTTGTCCTAACTGGAGACACAGATCCTGAAGTGCTCCTAAGCCGTTCCTAAGGTTAAAATGATCTGAGCTCCTGGAGTTCTGGCTCAGCTACACATCAGCTCGTGAGTGGCTTCTTAGTGCCACTCACATCCAAATACCCCATCAAATGACTTCAATGACCAATATTCAAGGAAATACAGGGATGGTAGCTGGTTGCGTCGGGCAAATGGAGGAAAATGGCGAGATTTTGCTGCAATAAATTAGTAGAATCTTTATTATATTTGTTTTCCAGCCCTGCCCGGTTTTCCGACATCAGTGTTGGGGTGAAAATGACCAACTTTTTGAAAACCATTCACCATCTTCTTCTTCTTTGCCTTGCAAAGAACTCGAATTATTATGCAACGTTAATATGTTAATGTTTTCCCTTGCAGTGTGTGTGAGTGTGTGTGAGTGTGTGTGAGGAGTAGTAGAGCGCGCATTGGACGCCACTCGCGGTCATGTGACTCTGACAGCGCGTTGGTTTTTTAAAAGGAGGAAAAAGAGGGAGCCGAGCATCAAATGCGCGTCGCGCGTTCGCGTAAAGGCCACCGGCTCCTCTCTCCGCTCCGCCGCGGGAAGAATCGCTCCGAATCTCTCTCCCCGACCTCCGTTTTCCGCCCCGGCGAAGTGACCTTTTCTTTTGGCGACCGTTCGTCGTTGCAACGACGAGCAAGCGCGCAGACCCGCCTCCCTCTCTCCTCCCGTCAAGGTAAGAGAGAACCAACTTTTCCTTCCAGCGCTGGGTTTGATCGCTGCTGCCTTCTGGCCGGAATCCTGCCTTTCCTCCTGGCTGCGCTCTCGGCCAATCGAAAGCGCGGAGCTGCGCTCGTTTTACCCTTCAATGGATCCCGCACACGCACCTGGCGCAGGAGGTGGCGCTAATTACGCGTGGGGAAAGCCACCAGCGCTAATAATTAGTCCGTCAATTGAGTCTCCAGCCCGCTGCAGAATTCGGCACAACCGCCTGGAAACTGTTTGTTTTTAAAATATCATGTATAAAATAACTTGCTAAATATAAAAAAATCGATTTACTTGAAATTCATTTTGAATCCAGAGAGAAACTGAACTGAGCAAATTGTTTGTTGGTATTCAGAAACCAGAAATGATCTTTGAGCGTCTTGTTCCTTTGATTATGGACGATGTTTTGATGTTACCGGAGCCATAAAACTTGATGTTACAACCCTGCAGAGTTCGCACTTTCTGCAAAGTGTATCCACAGGTTTACTTATTCATACTATCATCATTGTTAGTATTATTATTATTATTATTATTATTATTATTATTATTATAGTATATATTTCAGCATTCTCGTAGAGACCGATCATAAATCATGATGATTCAAAAATTGGCCAAAAATAGTCTAGCAGCTTCTCCACAGGCCAGAATCATTTAGCTTTGCTAGTTTTGTGGAAAAACATTAAGCTCAAAGTGTTTCTGAGAAAAAAAAAACAAAAAATGTTGAATTTTATGGCGCCAAAGTCACCACACGAGTGGAAGGACCAATATTTTCCTCCCAGCAGTGTAAAACTAGCGCTATAATTGTGGAGCTCACATAGAAAATGAAGACGCCTCTAATAATCCTCTGCTCCGCACTTGCAGTGAATATGCAAATGCTGTGAGAAATTATACACAACAGAGATAAAGAAACCTAATTTCCTTTTTCTCGGTTCTATTCCAGCCCTGAGAGATTAGGAGACGTATAAAAGGTTTGGAAGTTGATGCTGCAGTTGCCTCAATTCCAGAGATGAGCTCAGATCTGTCACTGTCTAATTGAGCTAAAGCACTGATTCAAAATGGGGATAGAAAAAGAAAGTCCAAAGTAATAATATTATTATTAGTTAATTATTATTATTATTATTATTATTGTTGTTATCCTCCGTATCGTTGGTGAAGTGGGAGGAAATGCCAACGAGCGATTGATTAACAGCTGATTTTCAGTCGGGGCTGAAGATGGGCTCCTCTCAAGGACCACGCGACGTCCCTCCTGGTCTTCCTTTTTAGCATTTTTTCTTTAAAATCCAAACTATTTATCCCCAAAGAGAAGGAAGACTGATGGATTCACAGATGAAAATGCTGGTGATGGAGAGAGGGGAGCGTGTTGGATCAACAGCGCGGAGCAGAGAGCATCAATCCTTCCCATCCAGGCTGCACTCCCGTTGCCCCCACATCTATTTCTTCTTCTCTTCTGCCCATAGATCTATCCCTGTGCACTTACTTGCTAGCGGTGACAGAGGGCAGTGTGTGCACAACCTCACCCTTCCTGCAGAAGAAGGGCCTTCCCTGATACACCAATCTGCTTGTACAATGAACGTGTTGATTATCTGCGACGCTTTGACATTAATGGGGAACGTGTGCACCAGTTACATCATAAACTCTCCCTCCGACCGGGCAGGACAGATTACAGTGTTGGGGTTCTGTAGACAAACGGATGTGACTCCACCAAGGCTCTTCCTACGTCTGCCCTCGGCTGCAGAAGTGGCTCCGTCCGCTCGTTTGTCTCTGCAATGACATGTAGAACACAAATGATCAGGTTCAGGGAGCAGCTAATGAAGATAAAACGTGCTGCTGAGCTGCGTTCACCGCTGCCCTGATTTCCTGTTAGAAAATGAGCGCCTCCGGGGGTGGGGGGGGGTCATGCATTATTCAAGAGCAAAGTTTTGCCTTGGCTCTTGGTTCCATGGTCTTTGGTGCCAAGACCAAGGCGGAGCAGTTGTGGGGATCCCTTTTGGAGTTTCTTTTTCTTTTTTTGAGATTGGTTTTGCAAGTAAAAAAGAAAGAAAGAGAAGAGCATTGAACAGCTATGGTAAATGATGGGGTCGTTTCCCTCATGCCCCCTGTAGGGGGCTGATGCCAGGAACCTGTTTTTTTTAATCTTTTTTTGTTGTTTTTGTTGTGCCTGAATTTGTATAAAAGAATAAGCAATTTAGAATGAATTGCTGTTACAGCACTGTGATGATGAACGACTTTCTAAATGATGAACGACGTTCTAAATTGATCCGCGTCAAAGGCGGATCAATGGCGCCCGCTGCCCACCGGCGAAGCTGTCGATTTGCAGCGCAAAATTGAAGAAATTGTTGAGGTAAAACCAAGTCGTTTTCTTAGAAAATGCGATCTTAATCCTGATCAGGCGCACAAAAAAAAGAATAAATAAAAATCGTGCACATGTGCGGCTTTGATCGTGGAGTTTTCTTACTGTTTCGCGTTGACTCGTACTAAAATGCGATTTCATGGCAACGCGGCGGTGTGGAAAAACCTCCTTCCAAAGCAAAGACAACAGCGCATTCATTCAGTCGCTGCGTTTGGTGAACCCCGCCGTGTGCAGCATTCATGTAATGCATGTAGGACTCAGGACAGTGGCCGCGAGCAGGATGCCGGAATGGGCTTTTTTAATCTACTGCTGCTGGACTGGAAATGAGGTGAAGGTGAGCAGGTGTGCACGTTCCAGGCCCAGATGGGGAACAGGAGCCAGAAGGAGGGGTGTGAAAGGATGGTTCCAAGACCCCGCTGAACCTGAAAAACACTTAGCTGGGGGGATGCAGAAGAGATGGATGCAGCTGGTTGCGGTTGGATTTTAGAGATCTCATTTTGAGTTTTTCCTCTTGTTCATGAAATGGTTTTGTTTACCAGAGAGAGAGCTGGGTAGGGAAAAAAAACTAGGATCTGGAGCCGCGATCTCTTTCTACAATTACCATCACCCACATTTCATTAACCGCAATTAAATGTGACCCCGTTCCCGTTTCTCTGCTGCAGATCACACGCCGCGATTTGTAATCCGACAGATGACTCGTTCGCTCTCGTGCAGGACGACGGTCCTCATTTATCATCCGTCCGGACGCCTTCGTTGTGGTTATTGTCTGATAGAAATGCCGTCAACCCCCCCGACTGACCCATGTGCTGGGGTCAGCAGGCTGCTTGTAGTGCCTTTTTTTAGTAACTGTTTTTATGGGTTGTTGTTATTGATCGCTTCGCGGAGGCATCTTTAAATCTTTTATCCCTTCAGGCATTCTTACTCAGGCAAGGAAAAAATAACACCGTCAACCGGACACGTTCTGTTCCTTTGATTATACAATAGAATATCACTTTAAACCTGCTAATCTGGTCAGTTTTGACTGGTAAGAGGACGCGGGTAGATTTACAGTACCTGAAGACCATCTTTGCAGTTTAAGGTTGGATTAAACTGGAGCCCTTGAAAAATTACAGGTTTTCCTGCACTGCTGTTGTGGTTTAAGGGTCCTTGAATCTCCAGGGACGCTGTCTGCGGATTGGTCTGCAGCTGCTGCGTATTATTACTATAGAATTTAATTTAAACACTGGCAGCAGCATTTAACTCGGTTTGTGAAGTGGGCAGCTTTAACGACTTTCAACGGCCCCTCTTGTCGATTATGGCTCGTTCTTAATTTAGGTAAATCGTTGGAGAGGATGACAATAGGATACACGAGGATCAATATTTTCTGGAGTGCCAGAAAATAGACAAAAACCAGCCAATTTGCTCAAAAAAAAAAACCACGAGGGCGACTCCAGACGGACACTCTCAGTTTCTCATAAAAATCGATCTTTTCCCTTCGGGGCCGCGCAGTGTTTGATTGAGCGGAGAGGACTTTATTTAAATCCTTTATCTAAATCCGTGTCTGTCAGCACGAGCCATCGGGCAAACGGACGTGTTCGGACATGCTCAGATTTGGAGAGCTGTGGAAGGAGAACGGAGGATCATTGATAGAAGGCGAGACTGTCACCTCTGTGATTAAGTGGTGTCAGGACGAGCATCTCCAGCCCTACACACATAGATCCACCCACCCACACACACACACACACACACACACACACACAAACAGATAAAACCCGACAACAGGACATCTGGACTTCTGGACATTTGCTGCTGCTGCAGTAGTCTTTTATTTTGTAGGTACCTTTTTTTATGGCTGTGTCATCAGATATTGCGTCTAATATTCACTGGGCAGACTCTGTTCTTCTATACGTGAAATCCATCCCTGTTTAGGTTTTGGAACAGCCCAGTGTGAAGCTGTAATGTTCCTTTGGTGTTTTCAGGCCCAGTTTTCAGTTGCTGCTCTGATAATGGGCGTGAACTCATCTGCTGGTTGACTCAGTTCCACCTGTGCGTGCTGATAAGTGCTTTTTTTTTTGTTTTGTTCCAGCATTCCCGTCAAATGACAATGTGGAACGGTCATTTCTTCCATGTTACAGTTGTGGCCTTGTCATTCCTGGCTGGTGTGTTGTGAAAACACCGCAGGAGTTAGGAGCTAGCCATCAGAAAAAATAAGAGACTCCGGTGCCTCGTGACCCGTCCAGGCAGCAGTTAACAAAGGATGGATGAAAGATGGATGGTTTGATCAATGGATGGACGGCTACAACGATCACGGCTTGTTTTCTGGCTCTGTACCTCTCAGGAGCGACACTGTGGCTAAACGCATCTATCGAGTGTGTTTACCGGATCAGCCTGTTCCACAGCTCAATATCGAAT
>CAAE01015043.1:944045-969594 GCA_000180735.1 Tetraodon nigroviridis | reverse complement strand
AACAAGGCAGGAGGAAGTTACCCCAGGTAGGGCTAGGGTTTCTTCCAGTTACTCTTCTTTGATTGTTCCCATCTTTTTTGGCTACTTCTTCCTCCCTCGTTCTACTATTGAATGACTGCAGCGATCACATTAATTATTCAGATTCCGGGGATGCATTATTAAAAATCCACATTGGACCAGGAAGAATCCTCTTACACACCCTTAAAAATATTTCTAGGTATAACTTTGCTTGGTGGAGGTGCTGGGGATGTTGGAGTCGGTGCTGGTGTTTCGGCCTGAGCCAAAATCAGAAACTAAACAAAAGTCATGGGAATATGATTGTGGGCTTCCGAGGCCACAAAGGCAGAGCCTGTTTTGTCCTTGTGAAGTTGTCAGGGGTGTCGTTGTGCACATAAGTCGTAAATATTTCAGGTATCTCTGTCCTGCTTCTGCCGCTCCCATTGGGAGGTAAATGCACCATAACCTGGAATGGCTCCCCAGCCAAAAACCTCCATAAAAGAGGAGCAGAGTGAATATTTGCACCCGGAGAGATGCTCCTCATCCAGCAGATTACTGTCATCAGACAGAACTGCAGCGGTTTCAGCAAACCCAGATCTCTGCACAGGCAAATCAATCAGCAAAGGGCGATCAAATACAAAAACATCACCAAATACTCATTTCTAATTTAGCTTCCTCAATCGCTGCCTTGTTAGACCCCCACCACCCCACTTCTGTTCTGAATGTTAAGCGCTCCATTCTGTCGCCTGGCTGCCAAATCAGACCAGACTAATTAAACCAAAGTGCTCTTTGCCTTTCACCTGCCTCACGCAAATCACCCTGTAGTAAATCACATTCTCTCTCTCTCTCTCTCTCTCTGTCTCTCTCTCTCTCTCTCTGTCTACATCCTCCTGAAGTGCATCTATTGAGGGACACAAGAGAAAAGGCTACATAGAACTCTCTGCTCTCTCCCTGGAGAATAATTCAGTTAGAGACATTTCAGTGTCGGAGTCGCCGATGACAGAAGAGGGCAGGATGGAATGGGAAGAAGACGCATTGTGGTCATCTCTTTTAACAGTTGATAGTAATCATGAGCTCAGGAGGAGGGTGTCTGCAGGTGGTTAAATACCCACTCAGATGTTTTCTGTAGAGTTAATCCACAGCAACGGCTTGATGATAACATCATCATCATCATCATCATCGTCAGGTCAAAGCCAAAAAGGGAACAATGTGGCTACAATGTTGTTATTGATGGCATGAGCACCCCAAATTACAGCTTTGTTGGCAATAAATAAAAAGAGACACAGACAAAAAAGAGTGAGTTAGTGTCAAATAACTGTTGGCATAAAACAAAAACACATTAAAAACAAAAACAAAACTTCATCCTGGTGCCATTAGTTGTAGTTTTTGTTTTGGGTTTTTTGTCATTGAAGTGGTTTAGAAAAACTAAATGAAGCTCTGAAAAGACATCTATTTTTAACTTTTAGATAAGACCAGGAAAAACAGGGAAAAAAGGGACATGAATGATAGAAAAGGATGGGCGTAGTGAATGTACTGGTATGGTTTCCAATCTAAGTAGAACTGATGAGGACCAGAACGGCTGTGGTAAGTTGGCTTCACGGATGGAACTCAGAAGTCACACACAGTCACACACAGCTTCAGAAAAACAGTTGTGTTTGTTTCCAGGACAACAGAGCAGCAGGACACACCTTTGTCTTAATCCGGCAGAGGGGACGCAAAGAGGGACGGCCGAGCTGTGTATGCACATTATTAAGTACTCTGACACAACACACCCATGATCTCACACACACACTCACACCTACACCCACACATACTCACACACACAAAGTGGTTTGGGCAGGAAGTCTTAGGAAAGTAGAAAGGAGCAAAAGAGGAAGATTCAGTGGCTGTTGCAAACTGCACTGCTGGCCTGCCTTCACCTGGGAAGCCTGATCAGCCCTCCGGCAGGATGTCGCAGAGGAAAAGGAGCTTCACTTTTGGAGCTTATGGAGGGTGAGATAAACACGGATTATTCCTCAGCGTCGGAGGGGCCTTGTCAGCTTTGTCACGGCGGTGGTGCTAATGCACCTGTTGCACTTTGATACCTTTGAGTCTGTGACACTGGTCGGGGCCACCCTGACAAGGTCATGGGCTGTCCCAAGAGTGGATTCACGTCCCGGAATTCACGATTAATTTCAACGCACTTTTTTAAAAGACTTCTCTAACTTATTGCAACAGCCTGCCCCTGCCAAACCTGTCGCTAAGTGTGCTGATTATTACAAGTCACGCGTCAGTGTGATTGCGTCTGTTATTGTTGTGTTGTTGCCGCGTCTGCCTACAAAACACTAGTTGAGACTTGATATTTTTTTGCTGTTTTAGCAAATAAAACATGCAGGAGCCACTGGTGTAAAAGCAGAACCCCGCGACCTTCAGAAAGGACGATCCAGAGCGATAACTCATCTCATTTTTATTTTAGAATTAAATTCAGCATCTGAGACATTAGATTCCAGTCTGACATGATTAATTATCTGTCCCCACCATAGCAAAAAAAAAAAAAGAAGGTAAAAAAGTTAGCTTTTCTCTGCACGGTACAATGAAATCAATAACTTTTAGCATGTTGTGGTCGCTCTTTTTTTTTTTTTTGCTGTGTTATGTCTGTAAACAGTTTGGAATGTAAATGGGGGTCAAATTCGTTTCAACCTCGAACACGGCAATAAGGGAAGCAACAGTCAAACTGTCGCGCAAAACAATCAATTCTTTTCCTAATGTGCATCTTGTTTTGGGAACACCCTCCTCATTCTCGCAGTCCATAATTTCCCCCTAAAGCCGTTCCCCGGGTAAGGAATAGTTAACCAACTTGCCAATTTGTGCACGTGGAGAGACTCCTCCAGGTCGTTTTACTGTCTTACTGATGGCACACTTAGGCCTACAAAACGTGTTCTATTTGTTCACTTAGATAAAGAGCCTTTTTAGTTTGTGTTTAGCCATCAATGAAATATTGTCCTGATGGTTAAAAGGCTCTGGAATAAGAATTCTTTCATGGGGAAATGAATTCCTGATAAACCTCAGGGCAGGAATTCTCCGACACAGATGGACCCAGGCGTAGAACATCAAATTGCTGCTTTGAATTTGTTTTACATGTAACATGATTTGTTGCAGTATACATTTTCCCCGTCTTTTTTGCCTTTGTGGAAAATTTTGTCTCTGGCTAATAATAACTGCTTGGAAACACTAAAGAAATCGTTAAAAAAAAAAAATCCAAATTTGAGCATCTTTTTTTTTTTTTTTTAATTAACTCACCAAAACAGTGAGTTGCAAATGAACCACTGATTCTGATCCGTAAACAAGGCTGTGGGATGAGGCTTTGCATGCAAAATGGGACAACTTGGCCTGGAATGCCTTTTGGAACCACACACTCTGAATTTGGCAACACCCCAGTGCATTTATTTGTGAACTGTGGGAAAGAAAACGAGTGATGATTACTGAAGTGCTTTTGACAGTTTCTACTGTGAGCTGTCTTGCCTTTTCCTGGACTGATGTTTCAGATTATTCTTAATTAGCGCTGGTTTATAATCTGTTGCATTATCTGTGTACAGCACTTCAGCACATCCAGTTGTTTTTAAAGTGCTTCATAGTTTAAAGTGAGCTTAGCTGAGTATTGACTTTTTTACTGTAACTGATTGTCAGTTGTTGGTGTGTGTTAGCGGCAAATGGTAGATGGCTGTTTCAAATGACTCATTCATTCAAATGTCAGTTTGAAATCACTCTATTTTGATCACAATTATTTTCCCTTTTTATTTATTGTGATTTCCGAATTGACAGTTCAGGATTTCTAGATCGAATTCTTTTTGTTTATTGCCTGAAATGCCAGACTTTTACACAACTGTCACTGGTAATACTTATGGATAAAACCAAAGAATTTACCATTAAAAACCAGCCAGAATGCTAATGTTTAGCATCTTGTATCCGTTTCAAGCAATCAACTGTGCTGAGCGGTTCTGACTGTCCTTGCTCGTGTGCTGTACGCCTCTGAGGCAGATGATGCTCGCTTATGTGTCCGCGTCTTTTCCAAAACACCGAAACACAACAGTGCGTCATCGCCGTCAACATATGAGGGACGTCTCCGGCCACACAGCCGATGGGGGAAACTGGTGTTTCCACTCTCAAACCAGTTTGACACTGGAGCCCTCACCAGCATTGTAAAGACACTGTTTGCATGCCAAATACACTTCCCGGCAGGGCGCTCATGTGGCGACAGCAGGCTTGCAGAGCGCAGACGCACCAAGGTCATGGAAATAGCACGTTTGATGTCAGAAGCGGCGAGCTGATCCTGTTTCAGTTTGTTACATCAGTGGCTCCTCCAATGCTTTCTGTCCAGTATCTTTCAGACTTTCTGTTAAGATCTGAAAAAAGCAGTGAGGAAGGAAGGACCAGAGGCAGGTTGCCACAGGGATGGCGGAAGCATGGCCTCTGATGGCATGGGTCTAGCTTTTGTTGCCTCTTTTCAGCAGTTTTTTTTTTGATATTTCGCTTTAGCATCAGTTTTTATGTTTAAAACTGAGGTTTGTGTCTCAAGTTTACAGTTTTTGATCTTTGCAGCCACCTTTAAAAGCAAAGATTCTTTCTTTGGGTTTGGATTTGGATTCTCAAACTCTTCTGAGAATTCAAAATCGCACTGCCATTCTATGAAGGTTTACTTGAGTCTGCAGGTGAACAGCAGGTGAAGGGGAACATTAAGATACAGATCATGATTCCCTGAGTTTGCAGGTCTTTTGAAAATGTCTGTAAAAGGATGTTTGCCGTGCAGACGTTTCAGTCGGTGGCTGGGACCTCCCACGGACTCAACCTGATACCTGCCAAATAGACCCGATAGGAAGATAAACAGCATTTGATTATACCTGAATACTTTTTATCCACAAATGACAAATCTGTCTTTTGCATAAATCATTACATTGACTGCATCTTGGCTCGTTTTACCGGTGTGATCTTTACAATGGTGAAAGAAAAAGAAAAAAAAAAAGCCTTTTCCCTTGACTTTCATTGGCAGATCTCTGGGTTTTGGCTGGCTTCCATTCTTCTCATCTGCCAACAGTCTCTTCCAAATCACACAATTCTCATCCAATTTCTGTCTGGAACATACAGCTGTGAGGTAGCAGAGAAGGTAAAGGAGAAACGGATAGATGAAAAAAGCGGTGAAGACAGATCATTTGTCATATTTACCTGATGTCACCGAGGCACAATGTGGTAAAATGGTGTCAAACTGAAGCAGAATTCAAACAATTACATGTACCGTGCAGCAAACTGTGTTCTAAGTCTCCTGGGACCTGAAAAGTGCACATTTACCATCTTGAGTGATTCACTGTCCTGGAGGCTCTTATTAATGGCCCAGCTCAAAATTATTTATTTAATTTTTTAGCAGCAACAACCTGGTGAGCCGTTTATGGGTTAGAGGAGCTGGCAGTCTCCTTGGGCCTTTAAGAAAACACAAAAAACCCTTTCAACACCCATCTGCAAATAAAGCCTGTGTTTTCCTGTGCGTGACTGCGGCCTATATGTTGGGGAGAAATGAAACTAGGCTTCACTGCTGAGCAACGTAGCCAATAGTCAATGAAACGCTGGTCAGGAGCCACAGTTAATCGTCTTGTCAATTTGTGTTTCCGTAGAGCCGACAAGAGCTTCTCCAGGAGCGGAATTCTATGGTGAGTCCCCTCCGTGCCGAACGATGACTATATCTGCACGTTAAAAAACTGTGTTTAACTTGGGCTTGCTGCAAACGCTGCTTAAACCGCCATCTATGTATTTTATTTCGAGCTTTGGTAATAATATAATTTGGAACTCTTAATACCTTTAGATCGGCTAAGGCCACACGGAAAAGCAAAAATGACTTTGGGGGCACGACAAGATGTTTGTTTGTTTATTTTTTTACTGAGGGAGGCCTTTTTCTAGCTTTGCATAGGGGGAATCTAATTCTCTCAGCTCTTTGTTGAAATGGTTTAGAGAATAAATCATTAAAATGTGTTAAAGCGTGTCTGTGGATGCTGGAGTCAAGAGCAAAGCGCGAGAAATTGAATAATGGTAACGGGTTTCTCTAAAGCACTGAGAGGTAATTGCAATTGCAGATGCTACACACACACACGTTTATTCTCTAGGTTTGACCAATTTAGCTTCATATGCGGGATTAGACCTCAATTCTGAGCAGCAGGGAGACTTTCTGTCAGCCCGCCAGACACAAACCTGTCCTGTCCCAATGGATGAACTTTTAAAATGTCGTAAACCAGGTGGAGGAAGAGGGCCAGTTAGTTGTGATTTGGGATGGAAACCAGCTTTTCACAATAAAGCTCTCTGAGCTCCTGGTAACCTGGAGGGGCAGTGGTTTTAAAAACATACTTGAGAGAAAGATGTTTTACATTTGCAGTTCTGGAGCTCTGGAGGTTGAGGAGGCTGTGTGCGGTCATTGATCTGGTTACAATGAAATCTATAGTACAGCCTCTCTTGAACGTCTTCCTAAGGCCTCATAGTCTAGATCCAGGGCGATTGTTGCTAAAAATCAATAGAAATGGCTACCAAAACATAAAGCATCCCTATCAGCCGGTGGGGCTTTTAGGAACGCCGACGACTGTGTTTTTGTGCTGGAGAAATGTCCCCTTTAAAGTTGTTGGAACACTGGTCTGGTCCTGCACCCCTAAGCGACACATTGTAATTACATTTTTAATTAAAACAGATCTCTTTCTGTTTTTTCCTGCAAACATTTACCGAAGTGTGTTTTTCTTGTACAGCAAATAAAACGTTATGATAGGGTAAGTTAGTTCACTCACACTTCTTAAGAAATTATTGATTTTTTTTAAAGGGTTTTAGTGAGTAATTGCCGCTGATACCTACAGGTATACGTAGTTCTGATAGATTTACTTGGACCATTAAACTGCAGTTCTGAGGGCCATTGCTACAGTTTTCGGCGGGACATTGCCGGAGTACTCTCACAACACACTTTTTTTTGTTTAGAACGTGAAAACAGGGTTTATGATCTTACGTTCACACAAAGTGGATTTAGGCGACCTGAATCATCTGCACTTGATGCAGATGCTCCCAGCAGTCTGGCAGAATGCTCGGTTAACCCACCTCCACTCACGGGTTTCTGTCACGGCCTGTGGGCTTGCTTATTGATTCCTGCTCTCTCTGCTATTACATTTTCAGCATCTTTATCCTGGGAGCAGAGATCTTTGGCTGTAACCTGAGCAGTGTTTCTAGACGGGGCAGAGATGCAGCTGTGGGAACAGACGCCTAGCGGGGATCTATTGTGTGCTAATTTCAACATTTCATTGTTCAAACCGCAGAGAGGTGGAGGCAAATCCCATTTCTGCCCTGACAGTGTGTGTAATGTGAAGCGATGCCCTGTGTGTCTCCTGCTGGTAGATAAAGAAATTGTGCAGACTATCTTTGGCAACGCTGACCTGTACTTGTTCTCCCACTGGCTGAGCAAGCTTTTCTCCATGATGGGAGAGTGAGCTCCAAAATGTGCTGCATTCAGGAGCTAACAGCCCAGAACTAGTGTGTCAAATAGACAATGGGGCCGTTAGGCAAATTTCAGCAGAAGGGTTTTAATGCTCTCAGGAGCGGAAAAAAAAGAAAGCTGTTGGATTGAGGAAAATATAGTATGAGCGCCAAGAGATTTGACGTCGCCGCTCAGATAAGGCTCCTTTCCTCCCCCCCCCTGACAGCTTCTATGCACGCATCATGCCTCATCATTTTTTTTCTTGAATGAAAACCCGCACGTTCAACGCTACAGGCATCACAATCTGTCAAAGACCAAATGTTCAGAGGCGGAGATAGAAAGCGAATAAAGGTGGAACCAGGCGAAGCAGAGTTGTGCTCTCCTTGATGCAAAAAAAAAAAAAAAAATCCAAAACCAAAAACAGATATATGAGGGGAAAAAAAACATGCTTGTATGAGGAAGAAAAGATAGGAAGACATGGGAGGCTGGATGAAAAGTGAGGAGGGAGGGAGGGAGGGCTACTCTGAGCATCACCTGACGGGAGGACGGCTGATCTCCGACAGCAGGTGTTGGTGGACAGACGGAGCCAGACGCGCGGTGGGAGCGTCACATAGACGAGCTCAAAGGGCGGAGGAGAAGATCGAGCTGTTGGTGAGGCAGGACTGCAGACAGGTGAGCGTGGACAGAGCGATTTAAAGATTAGATGAGCCTAACATAAGAATAAAAGATCACTGAGGAAAACAGGAGAATCTGAAGACGGCCTCGTGTTGAGCTTGAGCGGTGCTTGCTTTCTCGCACGCTCACTCACTCAGACGCTTCTAAACTTTTCCTTTATTCCCGTTTGCTTGCTTTCTGTCTCTGGTTTGTTTGGGAGACAGCTGACTGGCATCTCGAATAAATGAGTCTGCTTTCAATGCGCATTAGCTTCTGTCCTTGATGAGATTAGCTGGTCTTTACTAAGTGGACCTGCAAAGCTTAAGGGTTTATTTGTGCTCCTCTCTTGGACTTTGTGTGTGTGAGTGTTTATGTGTGTGTGTGTAGGTGGGTTGCTACATATTGAGCAGAAAAAAACTCGGTATTTTAGCAGAAGGAGAACATTTTTGGGAAGGAAATGGATTTTAGCTGGTCCTTTCAATTCCGAAGGCCTGCTTGAGGGTGGAGGCATGGCTTTAAGGATGGGCTTTAAATGGGGTTTGCATCAGGGTTAGGAGGGTTAGGGGTGAGTTGTGATCATTAGTGTTGGGTTAAGGGGCTGGGTAATGCATTACATTGATGTGTTTCAAGTGTTTTGTGTCTTGTCTGCAATGACAAATTCTGCATTATTATTCTAATCCTAATTTACTTAGAAAAGCTGCGGCTGTATCTCAAAGTGTGCTGAGACTGGAGAGACGTCGGAGCACCATCCACCCCAGCTGAATGTGTATCAGAGTCTTTCGTCTTGGGTGTCTGTGTAGGTTTAGATGTTGGCGAGACACATTATCTGGGAAATTGATGGCAGATTTTCTATTTACAGCTTTGTGAGCTGATTTATGAACCGAAGCCATCACCACCTTCTATTTATTTGTTTCTTCTATTTACCTGTGCCATCGGAAGGAGCAGGTTGTCGATCAAAAGGGTACTTTTGAGATTAGGAGCAGGCAGCCTGGCAACAAAATGTATTTTTATAAGCGGGCTCAGAATTAGTCAGGATGCGCTTCCGAGCACCCGTGTGACACAGTGACCCTGCCACATGGTCGTCGCTGAGCACAGGTGCGACCTGTGCCAAGTCCACAGCTCAGCATGAAACCGTGGGCTACATCAGTTCCTTCCAGTTCATTTCTTAGTTTTTGGGGGGTTTTTTTGGTAGTACAAATTTAGATTTGTGCCCTAAACGGTGACGGATCGTCGATACTGAAACATGCAAACCAGAGGATAAAGTGTCAGAGAGGGCAGGAACTGCTCCCGAAACACCCTGGAATCTGTTATGGTATAATGTTGCCAACCCACCATGTGAAGAATGCAAATGTAACCGAACTAGCTTTTTAATATTTTATGACTTTATAACGAGAATGACTGTATACAACTTGAAGAACTCTAATGTTGTACTTAGGATCCAATAACCAGCTCACTCTAAATGGCTCCCATTTGTTTTGAAAGAGACAATAATAAACCACTGATCTCATGCATCAATGAGTTGTGAAACCATATAAATCAGTCATAAAAAGTTAGCGCAAATTAATCTGACATGACATTTGTGTTTGCTGGTTCTGATCACCAGAATATGTCAGCCTTTTATCTCCTCATGAATGAAAGTCAGCATCTTCCCCTTATCTGGTGTCTGTTGTCTATCCTCAGTGCTCTGATCTGATAAACAAGCACGCTCATGCACATGCACATGCACGCATCCTTGACTTTCATCGACATAAATAATACATTAGCCAGTTCTAACCTACCCTAAGCTTACCTGAAAGCACCATTAAAAACAAGGTTAATGCCATACCTCTGGGTGGGATTTGTGCACGCTGAAGCCTTTTTGCAGGTACTTAAATGTGCTTATTAAAGCAGGAATTTGCAGTCTTTTCTAAGTCTGGATCAGCACAAACCTTTTTGCCAAGTAATAGTTGGACGTGAACTAGCTTGTCCTTTTCTTTTATGTCCGAAAGTAGCATTTTTTTATAGCAAATGTTGATTCTGGTGGTTCTCTGTCTGACATAACTGAAGGTCTCTAGAGGAATGCTAACTCAGGATGCTGAAAGGAAGATTTGATGGCAAAATTTGCTTATTTTCCAAAAGGAAACTCGAACTGCAGTTTTTTTTTACAGAATAGCAGAAAGTAAATATTATGTTTGTCCAAAAATCTCCAACCACTTCTTAGCGGCCAATCAGGTTGTTGTATGCGAGAATGGACTATTTTGTCCGGCAACATGCCTTGTTTGTAAATGCCCTTTGCTGCAGTTTTGCGAACAGGTTGTGTGCACAGACGGGTTGCTAGATCTAACGGATGACTGCTGTGTGAGACCAAGTGTGAAGTTGTACGTAGGAACGGAGTCCGGATAAAACTTTGCAACAGACAGGAGAGGATGGAAAGAAATGGCTGGTTGAGAGCTGAGCACAGAGATGGCTTTCTGTCAGTGCTGGATGTCAGTACTGAAGAGCGATCTGATAATTCCAGTGAACAATTGTAGAGTGTCAATCGTTGTGTTTTTAGGTTGAGATCTACCTTTAGGCTAACCATGATCTCTCTCTCTCTCTCTCTTCCTTCCTCTCTCTTTTGGCATTCTTCCTGGCTTTCAGGAAACACGATGGGAGGATTCCTCGTTTCTCTGGAGAAACTGAACCCTGCCTAAAAAACTTCCACCCCCCTTTTTCTTCTTCTTCACTTTTGAAGGTAAGATGACTACCAGAGGTTCTGCTGTTCGCACACAGGCTGCATCAAGGTTCAGGAGCCAACTGTCTGTACAAGGTAGACGTTTGGAGGCTGTAGCTCCGAGACGCAGCAGCGGTGACCGTGGGCGGTGACCTTGGGCTACGGGCAAACGTTTTGGCACCACGCTGGCTGCAATAAAAACAAAACCTGCCGAGAAGCTGTTGGTTCGGCGACGCTGAACAGTTCACAATCCCAGACAAAGCTGCTCTGGGCCGTATTGGAATAATAAAAGTGTCCTCCACAATGGCAAAGTTTTTTTTCCATTTAGATCAGACGATAAACTCACAGTCAGAAGCACCCCAGAGTCACCTAAATCCATGGGAAAGGCTTGAGAAGATGTTCAGTTATAAATAGTTTACTTTACACTTTTAAGATTTTACGAGAAAAAAGTGTTTCTGGGTGCTGTGAGGACAGATTCTTCCTCGGAACTATTTTAATGCGCGTGCACCGTGACGATGACAACAGATAAAACCTCACACACAATAAACCATCTTTTGATGCTAGAAAGGTGTCATGTTTCTGGACGGGCAGGAGTAGCCCTCCACCTTCTAGGGCTCTGCACAATTCACTTCCATTCTTACA
This sequence comes from Tetraodon nigroviridis, assembly GCA_000180735.1. Taxonomy (NCBI): domain Eukaryota; kingdom Metazoa; phylum Chordata; class Actinopteri; order Tetraodontiformes; family Tetraodontidae; genus Tetraodon; species Tetraodon nigroviridis. Next base: position 958,141 of record CAAE01015043.1, on the reverse strand, counting down.
CCTGTTTTTTCTTGTCACCCTGCATCATTTTCCCCACACAGGTGATTGGTGGCTCTGATGTCCCCCTCCTCCCTCCGATAGCTGCGGTGCCCTCTGTCCCAGGCGTCTGGCACAAATATAGATCTGCAGCAGTTGTCCCTTTTGTTGCGGTGCAACGCTCGGCACCGGGGGCATTGGTGGTATTCTTGTCACACATCCAGTGGAAATACAGTTTGCAAGGGGATTAATAAAACATGTTAACAACTTCAGTGTCCTTTCTAAAACAGAGGCACCATTTCATGCTCATACACACAGTTTTATTTAATGCTAACAGTTACAGAGGGGTTTTTATTGAACCAGCTCTACGCAGGAAAGTCAGAATTGTAACCTTTGTGACACTGGATCAGCCTGAGTGGGGCGCTGAAGTAGGTTAGGCTGAACGCTGTTTGTGCCACAGCAGGGTAAGGTCAGTGGAAAAGGACATGCCAAATGGACCCAGATGCATCTTCTCTGGGCGACGGGAACGGCTTCTGTCTGATTTATTTAATGAAAATTATTGACAATAATGTTTGAGGAAATTATAATGTAAAGAGAAGACATTGTTTAGGCCTCTATTTCAATTTTGTGTTTAGATTTACGCTATTTACTCTCGCTCACATGTCTGACCCTCTGTTATACACACACGCACACGCGCACACACACACAGATGGTCAATATTAATAAACTCAGAACATAAAGGACCCCTCTGGCATTCGAACTGTGGCAAATTCACCCACTACAGAGGCTCCACATTGTCTCAGAAGGCTGGAGATAAAACATGAGCTAATGGCAGCATCTTATGCAAAAGGGAGACAAATTGAATTCTGTTTTTCCTTTTAATTTATGTTCCTCTGTATCAAGGACACCATTTAAAGGGTGCTTATTTATTTATTTAGTTAGTTAGTTAGTATTACAGCAAGATCACATTCACGCAGGCAGCATTACTGTGTGCTTTATTTGCAAATGCATATAACATTAGTTGCTGACATTTTGCACGTCAAAATTTACATGCTTAGTTTAGAAATGAGCTGAATCCCTTTGTGTTTTATAATGTGTATTATTGTTTTTCAATATCAAAAGATGTGAATGTAAAACTTAGCTCCTTCGTTTCCAATCTGAAATTGTGACACATTAGACTGCAGCTGAAAGCTGTGGGAGCTTGTTATGGCCGATATAGTTCAGCTGAAGATGACATCGGTGATGTTTACATGTTCTGCTGTCGCAGAAATAAGCGTCTCATCAGTGACTGGATGCATGTTTTCTTCTGTGCAGTGATATGGAAAAGGAATGGTTTTAATTTAATTCAGTAGCAAGGAAATGCAACAGTGTTAGACTGCTGACAACAAAGATCTTTTTCACTTATTTTGCTTCATTTAGGAAGATGGTACCTTATTATTTATAAATAGACATTTTAACTGCAATTCAAATGATATGTTAAACAGAAGGGACCAAACAATGAATACACAGTATTTTTCTATGCATAGTTTTAATTATGTCGGAGGTAAAACAAGCGTCTGCATAGATTTCTATAGAAAAAGGCAGTAAACATTGTGGGAGAGAAATATTTCTCCCCTTTTCCAAAGTGAAGAGCTGGACAACCTGGATATGGCCAAAAAGAGTCTTGTGTGAGGAGTCTCAGTCTGTCTCGCCTTTCTCCCTGGAGCTGAGACGGACATCTGACCCCTGTCTGCCGGCTTGCTTTCATTTGAGCATTTCTGCTTGTGGAACGTAGATAGACTGCTCAGCGGTTCCTATAATATTTAGCCTTTTCTTGAGAGAAATGAATATTTTGCTTTTGTAGTTACATGCATTCAGAGTACAAAAAGAATAGAAATAGTTGCATGTAAAACAGTGATAATAACAGCTTAGTCTGTTTATAGTGGAAGTAAAGTGGGTTGAGGTTTGTTGCATGATCTTCCCATCCTTGTCATCCTGCACTGTTGATTTTTGTATGGAGCAGTACATTGAGGCAACACCTTTTGTCTCATTAGATCAGTTGTGTGTGTGTGTGTGTGTGTATACATGGGAAGCATTCAAGTCTCAAAAATGTGTATGTTTCCTTCAGCAGTACGTTTGGGCGCACATGTTTTTCAAGCTCTGCAGTGCCCCTCAGTAAATTTAAGCTGTCAAGTGGAAACATCAGCTTGGCACTTCAGTCCGCTTGTGTTACATGGTGAACAGAGGGCTCACCCCACAACAACCAGGGCTGTCAGGGCTGCTGTGGTCTTCCTTATCCCAGGTTGGAACTGTTTTTAAAAAGTGTCTGCATATGAGAGGAAAAATAAAAAGTGCCCCTGGCTCGCTTCTCTCTGCTATAAAATCTGTCAGCCGTCCTGTTAATTGCATTAATATTCAATGGCAGCGTGTCAAAAGCACTTGACATCAGGTTGTAACCACAGATCTGGCCAGCAGACCCGTTTATTCCAAATGCCATTTTTATTTTAATTATTAATTTTTTTGCACTCGTGTGACACTTTACTGGGTGTCGTCTGTAATTTTGTTAAGTTGTCGGTTGTTGCAACTGTGAGAAGTGCAGCAGAGCTTCGAGAACTTTTCCATTCCCTGTTAAACAACGTTAGAAAGTATTTGTCACCATTATTAGATGATCCTCAGAGAGGTTAGTCTTTGAAAAGCGATCAGAAACAGTGGTCAGTCCCGTATTGACAGCTGTCATCTGTGGTTAGATCGCAAGTGGACGGCCGAAGGATGCTGAGATTACACGTGGCGTTCTCGTGTCTCCACATGCGTCTGCGCTTCGCAGCTCTCCTTTACATAACACAGACATGCAAACAGATGGGGCTTTGTGAACTAAGGATCTAACCACTTCAAAGTTAGTTAAAACTAAACCACTAGCTAAAATTAAAAAAAATAATAAATAGGTGGGGACATACAGATATGAAGTTATGCACCAAGTAATAGGGCATTTTCATTAATCATGCCGATAAATTAGTTGTTTTAGTAGAGTCTGCTTACAGAAAGAGCAGAGATGTTAAGTTTTTACTAATGCCCCCACTCAGAATGTGACAGAATTTCCTTTTACTCCTATATCAAGACTCTTGTTTTGCTGTCTCTATTTTTATGTTTCAGATTGCAATCAATGCTGCTGCGACGCCCGCTGTTTAAATGTGCATATCAATGTGTCGCCTCCTGAGCCAGTTTTTCTGTTCGAGTACTTTGGGCAACCTTGGCTCCCTTAAAAACATAGAAAAGCCTGATTAAGGGAGGCTTTGAACGCTTGCAAACATGCAGAAACACAACAGCACTTACGTGAGTTATTTCACTCAGCCTAAACGTCACGGCTCTCTCTTTACAGGGTTGCAGAATGGATGAGCAAAGATCTGTTCTTCCACCCCCTCTTAAAGTAAGTTTTAAATGTGCATTTGTCTTCACAGCCCAGTGCAGTACATTAATAGTGATAGAAGGGTTATAAACTTTCCTTGTCTTCTGTTGGCCCGACTTTACGATGCTTACTGAGTGATTGATGAACTCAACAGAAACGAGGCTCTCAAACTCCTAGGTAGCGTCTGGAAAGGCACACACTGCAATGAAACATGTTCGGCCACCTGTGCACCATGAAGGAAACACACATTAATATACTGTCCAAATCAAAAGATACCGGATGCATTATAAGTGCATTTTGTCAAAAAATGAGAAATGGAGAATGTTACCGTCTCAATTCTGAATGGAAAAAAATATATATACACTATATATACTCATGTAATTGTTTTAAACTGTTGAATTTATTTAAAAAAAAAAAGAAAAGGTTCTCTATGTTCCTGCCCCTTTCATCAGCAAAAATGTCCTTTGCGTTTTTGTATTGGTTTATATTTGCTTTTCTTCCTGCAGACAGAAGAGGACTACATTCCCTATCCCAGCGTCCATGAGGTACTCGTGACCGATGCTGTTTATGCATGACAGATACCCAAATTATCTGCAGAGATTATTGTATGTTTATATTTTTACGCCTTCTTTTGTCCGTTCCCATTCAGGTGCTCGGTCGTGTTGGTCCATTTCCACTCATCCTTCTGCCCCAGTTCGGTGGCTACTGGATCGAGGGGACCAATCATAAGCCTGCAGAGCGGCCAGAAACTGATCAGCCTCCTTGTCCCTCCTCCCATTTCAAACTGGAGACAAACAGCACGGCTAAAATATACAGGAAGCATTTCATGGGCAAGGTAAGGAGAAATGGAAAATAATTTGGTGTAAATGCTTTAATAATTCCTGCCTTTGAACACATCTCAATGTAATAAAGGAATACACCCCAGCAGTTTTAGAGGGAATTAGAGGCCTCATCTTTTTGGCTATTTAATTGACCTAATACCCATCTCATGTTGTTGTGGTGTTTTGCAGATATTGGCTGTATTATGTAGAAATAACAATCCAAACATGTGGGTGCAGGCACAAAAAGCACAGAAAGAGCGCTATTACGACCAAAAAACAAATGCGAAAAACTTTTGTTTTGTTAAACACAAATAAGCAGAGATTTTTACAGTACATTTTAACCCTTAAGTTTTCTCCATCCTTCTTCACATCCATGGTTAAGGACGAGCATGAAGCCGACCCTCCTTCTAAACTCTTTTTACAGCACATCTTAATGATTGTCTCAGCCAGTTTCCATTGCTGCAGGAGCAGTCTGTCACGGATTTGAGCTTCTTGTGCTTTTCTGCCTCTAGGAACACTTTAATTATTACACCATGGATGCAACCCTGGGCCACTTGGTCTTTTCCATGAAATATGATGTCATTGGGGATCAAGAGCATCTGCGCTTGATGCTTCGGTACAGCTCTGTATTATATTTAACATGTTTTTGCCTTTATTTTTGCCTTTTTAATAGCAAACCATTAAAGTTTGTGTATCTCCTTTATTAACCCAGGTAAAAATATTCATGTAAAAGAGAGATATTGGACTTTTTTCCTCCTCTCCCAAACACAACAAATCTATTCAGACCTAAAGAGATGTGTCACAAAGCACTCAGTATTCAGCACAGGATTCAGTTAGATTTTACAGGCATGACCTCTACCTCCCACCTGTAGGCACTCAAAGTCTTAAAAGATGTTAAACTCAGCCTTTCACATACCCGTGAATTAATTTTAGCATCGTGCAGTGTTAACAGTCATTCAACCCACTGTGGTTTTGCCACAAAGAGTTTCTATTTGAGCACCATCTATGATCCACAACCCATCAAACCACTCACACTTCATCACCTTGGATGTCACAGCCCTGACTCATATTTTCCTATTGACTCACAAATCTCTTTTCTTTACCATCAATGCGTTTTGAAATGTAAAAACTGGCCGGTAGTGCTTTGTACGGATTTACTTGTTATGTTATGTAATCACAAATATAATAATTATAACAGCGTATATTTATAAACTAAAAAAAAAGCTAAATGCACCTTTTTGTTTTAAACTTACAGCTCGTTTGTGAAGAAGTAAACGTGGATAGGTTTTATCCAGTTCTTTACCCCAAAGTGAGTCCAGTCTGACTCGTGTTTTTCAAATGTTACCTTCTGATGCAGCAAAATCACTTAGTAACTCACCGAGGTGTCGTAAAATGGGTCTGACTCAAAACTTTTGATGTTTCGATCAGGCGTCAAGGCTTATTGTCACGTTTGATGAACACGTGATCAGCAACAACTTCAAGTTTGGAGTTATTTATCAAAAGTTTGGACAGGTGAGTGAAAATCCAAAGGTTTCCCTGCTCAGCCATTTTTGACGTCGGACTTTAGTCCTAAAAAATGTTATCTTAAATGTTTTTTTTTAAACTTCTTTCTCCATGCAGACTGCAGAAGAAGAACTGTTTGGGAACATGGAAGAAAGTCCCGCCTTTGTCGAGTTTTTGGAGTTTCTGGGTCACAGGATTGAGCTTCATGACTTTAAAGGGTTTGGCCACAGCTCACCTTTCCTTTAGTTTTCTGTGAAATCCTTGCTGAAGCATTCCATCTTAAATCCATCACACACACTCTGTTGGACACTTGGCTATTGATCAGACTGAGCTTCAGATGGATCCCTTTAGGAAAAAAAAAGGGAAAACTTTGGAATGTCCTGATATTTGTGGCGGAACGGTCAAAGTGATTGATCGAGCAGGCAAAGCGTCCTTGTCAGCCCACAAAAGATAGATGAGGGTAGAGCGACCGGCTGCACTGAGAATCCTTCCTCTTCTAATGCTGCTCTTCTGTCTTTCACACAGTGGTTGATCTCAATTGCCCCCTTCTGGCTGCACAGTCCTGCTCTCTTTCACCTCTTGCTCTGGCCCTCACTCTTTCCTTTTTTTTTCTCTCTTCTCCAGGTTTCGGGGAGGCCTGGATGTCACTCATGGGCAGACGGGGACAGAATCTGTTTACACAAGTTTCCATAATAAGGAGATTATGTTCCACGTGTCCACCAAGCTGCCTTACACAGAAGGAGACTCGCAGCAGGTATGGTGTCATTGCCTGATCAATCAGCGGGGGTAGCTAATTAGTGTTTCCAGGACAGCCTGTTTTGCTTCATTAATTGATTTGCAATAGTACCTCTTTGTGACTTTTAGAATAACATCTGCTAATGGAGTATTTACGCAGTATTTCCAGTATGCATGTATGTGCAAAACATTCCCAATGAGATCGTGTTGAAGAATGATGCTGGAATTGTTTTCAGACTGCAAATGAAGCAAACCATGGATGTGTTTGATTGATACCACCTCTTTAATCCAGTACAATCTTGTGAATGATTGATTGATTGATTGATTTTAGCCATCGCCGTTCGTAGAGACATTTCTGTGATAGATTTTCTCAAGTGAAGGAGAAAACCTTTTAGTGTAATTATGTTTTTGACAACCCTCTTGACATTCATACCAAGGAAATCGTGGAACAATCTATCAAGGGAGTTTACACCCTTCCCTAAACTCTTAAAAAGGGTAAAATGAGTTTTTCTGGGGGACAGCTAAGCTGAAGAGCTCTGACATGCTGAAGGTAGACAGTTGAGATGGTTTGGACAGCTGGTCGTGTATCCCTGGAGAAGCATTTCTAGCCTGTTCAGCCAACAGGAAGCCCTGAAGCAAATGCCGTGAGGTTTGGTCTGACCTCAACCCGGCAGGGAGGAAGGAGTGTTTTCAACAGTGAAAGAGTTATAAAAGAGACAAGGAAGTGAAATAAAACAACATAAACATGCTTTTTACACACATTAAACATGTCGGTGGTTGAAATAGTCACTATAGTAACCCAACATAGAATGTCCACATTGGAAAAGAAGACATGAATAATATTTCCACATGCAAGATGATTTATTAAAAAACTCAGCAGAATTAAACAGGAGGAGATGAAATAACAGGGGGTTACGCTTGGAGGCTGAAAGTGCAGAAATAATGTAGAAAAAAAATGTTAGTTCTCTTAATCCAATGTCAACTTTGTCTCACCGCCGACGGTGATGCTCGAGTTTGGCAGGTTATCTGCATGGGCAAAGTGGGATGAATGTTATTCTTTCCAGATTGGTGGAGCCCTGGTGTAAGTATATATTAAAGATGACAGTTCCTAAGCTGAGGGATGATAAAACTGTAACCTGAGTGCCCTTCATCTGCAGCCACATGTGGCCTGTCTCTCTCTCAACCTTTACCTTGTCTAAAGGATATCTACAGAAGGCTTCTTTTTCTTTGAAAAAGACTTCAAAAATATATTGTTTTCATTCAAGAATAGATTCAATTAGCTCTTGTGGGAAGCTTCTATCAGTACCAACGTTCAATATTTGCTGCCACACGAGAGCCTAATTATTCCTCGTAACACTTACTGGAGAAAATCGATCTTGCACTTGGAGATAGTTATTTATTATTCGAATTTTATTTGTCAAAACTTAGCAATGTCATATTGTCAAATCCCAAAAGTGATGAAGACTATGACAGGCCTGTGTAGCTAATTTTGAATCTGGCAGCTGATTTATTTTTTTATCTGTAACACCCAGCTCCAGAGGAAGAGGCACATAGGCAACGACATCGTGGCCATCGTGTTCCAGGAGGAAAACACCCCCTTTGTTCCGGACATGATACAATCCAACTTTCTGCATGCGTATGTTGTGGTGCAGGTGGAGAACGCATGCACAGACAACGTCCTATACAAGGTCAGTTTTAAAGACGCAATAATTAGCAATAACACCCTTGAGGCATGTTGTACACAGTTTTAGGCCTAACCCTAATCCTAGGTCCAAAATGACTAAACTGATTCTGATGTGTTAATACATTTGGAGCAATGACAGTTCATTTAAAAGACACTTGCACTTTAAGGCATAAACCACATATGAAGGTGTGGTGCATTTCATATGCTTGTGCTCTGCATGGGGTCAGGATAGGAAGGGGATTAGGGGGCCTCCTCTTCTTTTTCCTTCTCCTCCCGCTCCTCCTTCAAGTTTGCCGGACCCCTCTGTGCCTGGCAGGCATTCCTCCAGTGATCCTCCTGGCTCTCAGATGATAACCACTGCTGCTATCGGCCTATCCTCGCCTCCTGAAATGACCAGATGCACAAGACCACAAACTGTTCTTGCGGAATTCAAACATGCATCTTTGTGAACAGGTTACATCAACACATCCAATATGAGAGAGGACACGCTCTCCTGATCAGACATAAACAAGAGCCCATCTGTCCTCGATGACTCAGATTTAACACACACATAACATACCTACTAGCTTATAGCTTTGTTTTTTTGCCGTGCGTTTTGCAAGGCAAAAGTATCAGGCCTCCATTGAAACTTTACGAAACGAAGCTTCTGCGCCCTGTTGGTTTGTTTTATTTCTGGTCTGCTGCTCTAAACTGTCATCACCTGGACAGACAGACGACGTCTGAAGTCATCCAGGTCCGGGTTGGGGTGGCGTTCATCCACGGTTCAATGGCGTTTCATGATTGCCTGATAACATCGGCGTCTGAGTTCATCGGGAGGTCGGATTTAAGCCTTGAGCTTGTCTTGTTCTTTGAGTCATAGTCTGGCTGAGCACATTATGGAGCTGGGGGAGGGATCCACCACTGGAAGTGACTTTGCAATGAGTTGTCTCCTTTATCTGCAGTAATATTTTTGTGCATGTGTCAGGATGCAAAGTTCAGAAATGTTATGTTATGTTATTGTTGGTCTTTCAAGTATGGTTTTCGGTTGAGCCAAAATTTAAGTTATTTTTAACTGTTGAAGCAATTTAATTTAGCTGCAGCATATTTGTCTTCTGTCATAGAGTCTTTTCACACTGATCTCTAGGTGTCGGTGACAGCTCGGGATGATGTACCTTTCTTTGGGCCTGCCCTGCCAAACCCTGCCATTTTCAAAAAGGTCACACACAAGTTTTGGAAATTCAGTTTCCCCTCCACAAGTATGCATCAAACGATCCCGGTCCCTCTGACATCTCCTTCTTTTCTTCCTCAGGGCCTCGAGTTTCGCGAGTTACTTTTCACTAAGCTCATTAATGCGGAGTATGCCTGCTATAAGGCTGAGAAGTTTGCAAAGCTGGAGGTAAGTGCAACGGCATAAATTGCACCAAAGGATGGATGCCCATTTGATTTGCCAGCTTATTTAATATGCCGGACCTTTTAAATGACAAATATGTTATCGAAGGTGGAAAAAACTAACTTACCTCCGATAAGTCAGGGGTGACATTCTTAAGCTTGAGCAACGTGAGGGCTGTAAAAATGCCAGTGATCAAAAAGAGTTTAAACGCCAGATGACATTTGATAAATGTGTGTTGTTTGTATTTCCACAAATTGTTAGCCTTCTGGAGAAGTCTGCAATGACTTTAATTAGACTAGCAGCATCCATGTTCTGAGACGGTCTGTGGATGAAAGAAAATGAATTTTCTTTGCAACCAAAAATTCAGTGACTTGGAAAAACCGACTGCGCTAACTGTCAACAGGAGCGGACACGTTCGGCCTTGTTAGAGACTCTGTACGAAGAGCTGCATGTAAACAGTCAGTCCATGATGGGTTTGGGCGGAGATGACGATAAGATGGAGAATGGCAGCGGTGGAGGTGGAGGAGGAGGCTTCTTTGAATCTTTTAAGGTACCGTATATATCCTTAACCTGATGTGGTTGCAGTGCTAAAGTTCCGCATGTACGATGACTGGAGAAACTTTCTGGATGCCTGTGTTTCTTGTTTTGTTTTTTTGTTTTTTTTTTTACCCCTTTGGCTGGGATTCTGGGTATTCATACAAAAAAAAAAGAATTTGAAGTGGTGGCCTGGCACGTGATTAGTCATATTTGAGTTCCTGATATGGTGCGGACTGATGGATTTGGTTTTCAAGCCAGGAAGTGTCCTGTTGAGATTTCTCCATCAGCGACTGGTAGCTCTGTTGCTGAGGCGTAGCGGTTGGAGCTCCGATTGTGTGCCTGATAAACTATTTAATGGCACCACATTAGGAAGCCAGTCATTACATTTGAATGTTTACTAATGGGCAGCATTCCCTCGCTGTTTTTGTCAGTGTTGCGTCTCAAGTCACCCCTCTCCCAAGCATTTTTGTACAACTCTGGAACAAAATATCTATTTCCTGTCAGTCCCTCTCACATCTTATTTTTTTCCATCACTGTTACTGACAACATTATCCAGCACTGCTTCTGCAAAACTTGCTCTATTTAACCGTGATATCCTCGAGTGTTTTCAAAACTTGTGGTTGGGATGTAGTTGAGGCATTTCTGTTTAGTTTTATGCGGTGTAATGGATTCGATTTATGTGCTAGAGCCAAACCAAATGACTAAAAAACCGCTTCCTCAAAACCTCATTTAACCCCTGACAACAATGCTTCTAACATCACATCCTTCTGCACATCACATGATTTAAAAAAAGAACTCAATCGTCCCCATCAGTCCTCCTCCTTATGTGGCACCCCCACCCTGCCATTCTCTCTGACACCCCCACAAAGTTACACCTGCCGGGAGGCAAAACACATTCAAGCTCCTGCTGTCTCTCCTGTCTCGGCCGATTGTCCCCTCCCATGACATGTAATGTTCATCTTACATGTCATGGGAGGGGACGAGCGGCAAAGATCACCTTCTCTATCTGCCTCTGCTTGCTGAGCTCTTCCTGATGCTTCTCTTTGGCTTTTTCCTGCTCCTTCTTCTTTTCCACGGCCTTCCAGTCCTATACGCGCACGCGCACACACACACACACACACGAAAACGCTGCGGTGAAACCGCGTCATCGTGACATGGTGGAGGCTGAAGGGACTCACCATTTCCGAGTGGAAGGCGATCTGCTTGGCCAGACCGACGCTGTCGCAGATCTGAAAGCGGTCAAACACGTTAAACCATGTTTGGCCCTCAGGGGCCTCTGTAGATCCATGTAGACACTATCTAACGTTTTAAAACATCCAATAATACTTTACACAGCAGAGCATCTGCTTCTCTTGCCTCAGCTTTGGTTACTTTTTTGGCAACTAATTGTTGCTTTTTCACTGTATAAAGCAGAGGTGGACAAACTGAGGCCCGGGGGCCACATGTGGCCCGCTGAACTATTTATTTAGGCCTTCACCGCCCTTCAGCTAGCATGCTAACATGTCCTCTCAAGACGGCGGGGGCCTGACATCATTTGGAGCTTCATCATCCATCTCACACACACAGCCAACCTTCTCTCCTTCATTGTTGGACTCAAAGATGTAGCAGACGGCTCGCGTGTCGCCCTGAGCAGCCGCGGCCTGCAGAACGAACCCAAACAGCCTCTTGTTGTCCTGGTGCGAGGAGCACTGCAGCACACTGGCCAGAGGGAACTGCAGCAGGGGAGGAGAGGACGCGTGAGGCCGGCCCCGACGCCAGCGGCGCAGCTCCAGAGCCGCGGCGGCCATCTTACCCTGAGGCGAGTCACCTGGGTCTGCGGATCAGTGAGCCTGGAAGACACACACACACACCGAGAGCCACACATTATCACTCAAAAAAGCAAAAGAGGGGCCGTTTCCAAAGATATTCTACAGTGATGTTCTCACACACACACACACACACACAGTTGGGGTTCTTACTTGAGGCAATCGCATGTGACCAGCAGGTGTGACTCGGTCATCCTGAAGATGTTGTGGATGGCCCTGGCCGCCAGGATCTGCCTCATGGTCTCCGAGATGACGTCCGCCGACTCGGCCGTCTTCACCTCCATACAGCCCAGGAAGCGAACGATGAAGAGCTGGTGGAGGATCGAGCCTAGACCGTACAACAGTAATCCGTGTGTGTGTGTGTGTGTGTGTGTGTGTGCTCCAGCGGTGAATGAAAGACGTGGGTACCTTCGTCGTCTTCTGCCTCGTCTCCGGCCTCTCCGAAGGGATTGCTCCGTCTGCAGATGGAGAAGAAACCAGCCTCTATCCAGCTACCACAGTCAGAGCTCTCTCACACACACACACACACACACACACACACACACACACACACACACACACACACACACACACCTTCCAGACGGTGCCGTCGTCTTGTTCTGCCCTGGGTGTTCCTCGCTGACGGGTGAGATGATGTCGAACTGGATGGGCGTGTCGGGGGCCACCAGCGCGTCCAGCGAGAGCACGGACAGGGCCGGCGACGGCTCCGAGCCCGCCGAGCTAATGCTGCTAGCGCGGGCCACGCCTCTGCTGGAAGAAAGAGGAGAGAACGGGAGGAGCGCTGCTGATGACGCTCACCCTGACCCCTGAGCCCTGAGCCCCGGCTCACCCACCTGCCTGGCCTCAGGCTCTCGTGTCTCTGCTGGAAGGACGGCGACGGCGTCACGGCTTCCAGCGCTGACTGGTTGACCCTCGCGGCTAGCTCCTGCTAGCGCAAAGTACAGATCTGTCAGTTTTCATCCACGTTCTGGTGGAACTGGCGCATTTTAGTCGTGGAAACCGGTGGTCGTAATCTCCTGCTGCTCCGGCGGGGAACGAACCTCGGCGTTCTCGCTCAGGTAGATCCTCTTGGAGATGTTGTTGATGGTGGCGATCCACTGGGAGGGAAGCAGCAGAGGAGGTGTGTGAGCCACGGAGAGCAGCTGACAGACTAAAGAAAGAAGGGTCCCACCTCCTCGCAGTCCTTCCTGCTCTCCGACTGCAGCGTCACCGTCCTGGCGGAAGGCGGGAAGAAGACAGACGGGTGAAGGTCTGAATCTGGGGGGAGACGCCGACGGAGGGACTCACTTCTTGCCATCGAAGGACGTGACCTGGAAGCAGAAGCGCCGGTCGTCGCAGTCGACGGCCATGACGGAGGAGTTGTCCAGGTCGGTGAGCAGGCTCCCCGCCACCTCGCCGCGGCCCTGCCGCATCAGGTTCCCCCCCTGGGTGAAGAAGTACTGGCGCTCCCAGCTGGAGGAGACCAGCCCCGTCTTACTGGGAGACACACAGGCGGATGGTGAATCGCGGGTGGAGGAGGGGAGGAGAGGAGGAGAGGAGGAGGGGGCCTACTTTCGGATGTGGAGGTAGCCCTGCTTCTGGGTCAGGTTCCGACAGACGGGGGACAGGTTCTGGTCGGGCTCGTAGGGAGCGTACAGCGGGTCACATGACCTCTCCATATCCTGGATGGTCTGCTGCATCTGTCTGACCTCCTCCTCCATCTCCCGACGCACACTACAAACCCACACCCACACACACACACACACACACACAAACCCACACACACACACACACACACACACATAGGCCAACGCCCCATACTGAGCTCACATTTCTACAAACAGGAGAGACGGAGTGAAGAAAATGGTTTAGGAGCGTGAGAAGCCTCTTTACTTCTGGACGCTGGTTCCTATGGTTGCCAGGAAGTCCTCCCACTGCTGGGTCAGGTTTTCTGAGCCGAGCTTAAAGAAACTTATCTGCAAGGACAAAACAAAACGGCGCCTGGAACAACACAGCCTCACGTGGCCTCACGCGTTATTTTAAGGCGACTTCTGAGAAAACACTGGCCTCGTTTCCAGTGTTTGGTCTGGTTGGCAGGAGCTCCAAACCTCTTATCAGAAAAGTGTGTGTGTCTGTGTGTGTGAGGAAATGCACACCTAACAACACTAACGTGAGTTTTGACTAATCCAACCAACTTTTCCCTGAAACGTTGAACAGCAGAATCACGCTTTGGCCCCAAGTGAGAAAGGTGAGCTGGCGGTTCAAGAGGCGGCTTGTTTGTCCGAACAACACAAAAAATATATAA
>CAAE01015043.1:928389-943995 GCA_000180735.1 Tetraodon nigroviridis | reverse complement strand
TTCATCGTGTCCGTCTGTCTTCTGGAGGTGTGTGAGCGCCTGAGGTGTGTGAGTGTCTGTCTCTGAGCAGAGTGCTCTTTCCTGCAACACTGACTTTAGGTTTCGTTTCCGTGTTCAGACACTCCCCTGACACCAGCTGTCCTCCACCCACCACATGGCTGTGTCTTTACAGCCCCAGCTACAATAACCGACTGGCTTTTTCCAAACTTTGTTTCATATTTTTTAAAAATATATTTCACATTTTTAACAATGAAATGAAAGTTAATCTTCTGTCACAAACATCTGTGACATGCCTGGACTCTGACCCTGTCATTGGGGTCATTGTTGTTTTATTGACGTTGCCAAATTTTCCAGCAGATAGATAGATACATACATACATACATACATACATACATACATACATACATAGACAGACATACATAGACTTTATATTTATAAAACTCTGTCTTCATTGTGCTGAACTTCCGCCCAGACTTTTATTTTGAAGAGCGCGCAAGGTTACCGGTGATTTCCGCTTTTTTGTGTTCGTTTTCTCCAGCTTGTCTGCTCCAGCTTGTTTCCTGCCAGCGCCGCCGCCGCCACCGTGGACTCTGCTGACAGGAGAGGCTGTGACACCATGGATAACACGCGCACACACACACACACACACACACACACACACACACACACACACACACACACACACCGTGGCGTGGTATAAAGGCGAGGACAGCCACGGAGCGTCCCAGAGCGGCTGAGGAACCATGGGGACCGTCTTCTCATACATCTTCTCCAGATTCAGATCCATCACCCCCGTCAGGATTTTAATGGGTGAGCAACAACCTGCGTGTCTTTTTCTTCTTTTTACATATTTCAAACTTCATTTTATTCCGATTCTCTCTTTCTTTTTTATTAGTTTGATGTTGTTTTAGGAATTTAGGGTTTAACCTCAGAGCCGCTGAACTTCTGCGTCAGTTTCACGCAAACCCCCGATAGATATCAGCACCTGTGGAGAAATGATCCATCATTTACAGCTAAAACATTCTGCTTTTGTAACTTTAACGCGCTTTTCTGGCTGTTTGGTGGGTATTTTCGCAGTATTGTTGTTGTAATGACGTCGGTCGACCAGCAAGGGGCGCCAGAGGTGTTTGGGATTTTGCGGGGAAAACTGTCCCCAAATACTCATGTTGTCATCAGAAGTAATAGATTACTCTGCTCCCTGGTCTGACTGTGTCACGTGTTGCCACAGTGGGTCTGGATGGGGCAGGAAAAACCACTCTGCTCTACAAGCTGAAGCTGTCCGAGGTGGTGACCACCATCTCCCACCATCGGTCAGTGGCTCCTTCCTCTTTCTCTGGCCTCACCGATGTGCCACAGAATAAGAGGAACCTTCACACCGGGACTTTTGCAGGCTTTAACGTGGAGACGGTGGAGTATAAGAACGTCAGCTTCACCGTTTGGGACGTCGGGGGTCAGACCATCATCAGGCCTCTGTGGAGGCACTATTACGTTAGCACGCAGGTACTCCAGGCGGCTGCTGAAGCACTACCACGCACACACACCTTGGCCTGAGAGAGTGTGTGTGTGTGTGTGTGTCCTCAGGGTCTGATATTTGTGATCGACAGCAACGACCCGCAGAGGATCCAAGAAGCTGCCGAGGAGCTGCACAGGATGGTAAACAGCTGATTGGTGTTCTCCTCTTCCTCTTCCTCTTCCTCTTCATCGTCTGGAGGGAGTCGGCGCTCTGGTACTGGTTCTGATCCAGTGGTGTGGGGTGGAGGATCTCGGGGACTTTTAACCTCTTCAGTCGGCTAGCTCGTCCAGCGGCGTCGCTCCAAGGCTAACCATAACTCCTGATGGTGTGTGTGTGTGTGTGTGTGTGTGTGTGTGTGTGTGTGTGTGTGTTTCAGTTCGAGGAGGAGGAGCTGAGGGGTGTGCCCTTACTGGTCTTTGCTAACAAACAGGATCTGCCCGGAGCCGTGCCGTCCAGCGACATCACGGAGGCCCTGAGGCTGTCAGGAACCTCTCGGCCGGTGGGTGTGCTCTGGGTTCTTTAAGCGGTCGGATCAAGGTCCAGATGTGCCAACCGGGTCTTTGTTCCCGTGTGTGTGTGTCCCCGCAGTGGTCCGTCCAGGCGTCGTGCGCTGTGAGCGGTTCGGGGCTGGTGGAGGGTTTGGACTGGCTCTCGGACCGGATTCAGAAGCAGAACCAGTGAAGCAGCCAGGAGAACTCAGGGGGGAACTGCTGGTTCCAGGTTCTGCTGCCCTGGAGGATCTGCTGCTCTGGGCCTCAACCAGCCTCCCTCACGTCAGCAGCAGCAGCAGACGAGCCAGACGTTTGAGAGGAAAGGCTGAGAAACAAAAGGATGTTGCTCAAAGATCAAAGATCCGACTCTTTTCCCTTTAATGCTGCTTCTGGAATTTTACTTCTTTCTGTTCTTGACCCAAATCTGTTTGCTCTGTTGTTGCACCAAATAAGCACAATTTGGGGATTTTCACTAGTGAACTATGTTTAGTCTCATGGAGGGGGGGTTCATGGCCACATGAATAAGTGCAATTCATTGTTTTCTTACAATGACGAGGATCAAAACCACGCCAATTCTGTCTGTTTTGAAACATGTTGCTGTTTTTACAATAAAGTAGTTGAAATGTCCAGTTTGGGCTGTTCTGGTTTTAAACACAGACCCGCTTTTCCAGCACTGACGCCGTTTCCCAGGAGCCTGGAAACAGCCGCTCCTGCTGCCACAAAAGATCCCACTAGGAGATCACACCTTGTTCCTGAGTAAGGTTTCCTCCCGCAGTCCGAAGAATATGGGAATATAGGAATTTGATGGGAGAAGAGTCATCGTGGATCAAAAATACGAGTAAAGCCAGTTATAGCGGGTTAATTTTTTAATTGACCAAAGAAAAGCTTTTTTATTTTTTAATCGCTCGGAAAACATCCAACATCGGCCGTCTGGCTCTCCTCCCGCACCAGGAAGGTGCCGCTTCAACTTCACTTTGCCACCAGGTGAGAAAATAACCTCAAAAAGGCAAAAAACCCCACATTTCCGGCTTTCGGGAATTATTTTCAGTCAGTTCCCATCATGTTTCCCTTCAGCTTCCCCAACACTAGAAATGAAGCTTGGTCACCCGGATGGAGGCAGATTAACGGGTAAAAGGCCTTTAACGGGGCTGCCGGCTGATCAAAGGTAAATATTTGTATTTAGTGAAACATGCAGAACAAAGGGGAACGTAGAACCCACGACTCCTCTGGACCAGAAGGTTTGTGCTCTTGTTGACTGGTCACCAGCTCGTCCAGACGCCGAGCTGGCCGCCACCGCTGACCGAGTGGTTTCGAAATCCTCCCGTTTTGAAGGGTGAGCGTCCGGCGGTGGAAAGAACTCCAAAAACAGAGTATTCCCATCTGAAACGTGGCCTCCTGCAGGGGCGCCCACCCTCCCGGCTTCTCTCCCATCAGGGTCCGTTATCTCCTCCTCCGTTATGTAACAAGTTTTAAAACAGCATGTACAGGTTAATCTACATTTGCTGAAGTGGTGTAAAAAAAAAAGCAGCACTTTTCTTTCCCAAATGTTCGTACGGGGAATAAAAACGATACATTTCCCATAAGACACTTCCATGCTGACACCCGGACGTTGGTGTTTCTCCTCCTTTTTCCAAGTGCGGCAGAGATTCTTTCATCCCGGAGGGGTGGGGACGAGCGCCGTCAGCCTCGGACTCGTCCTTCCTCTTCTTCCCCTCCTCTGCAGCATCGCCGTCCTCTGATTGGCTGCTGCTAAGCACCAGGAACTGTCCATCAGGACCGGGCTGGGTGGAGGAGCGGCTGGAAGCGGCGATCAGGCGGCTCTGCTCCTCCAGATCCTGGAGGAGAAAAAACCAAGCTCAAGTTACCCGATACGGAAGAGACAAACACTCCACTTCCACCTCCACTTCCTGTCACTTCATCCAAACTGGACGAGCGGCAAAGATCACCTTCTCTATCTGCCTCTGCTTGCTGAGCTCTTCCTGATGCTTCTCTTTGGCTTTTTCCTGCTCCTTCTTCTTTTCCACGGCCTTCCGGTCCTACACACACACACACACACGAAAACGCTGCGGTGAAACGGTGTCATCGTGACATGGTGGAGGCTGAAGGGACTCACCATTTCCGAGTGGAAGGCGATCTGCTTGGCCAGACCGACGCTGTCACAGATCTGAAAGCGGTCAAACACGTTAAACCATGTTTGGCCCTCAGGGGCCTCTGTAGATCCATGTAGACACTATATAACGTTTTAAAACATCCAATAATACTTTACACAGCAGGGCATCTGCTTCTCTTGCCTCAGCTTTGGTTACTTTTTTGGTAACTAATTGTTGCTTTTTCACTGTATAAAGCAGAGGTGGACAAACTGCAGGCCCGGGGGGCACATGTGGCCCGCTGAACCATTTATTTAGGCCTTCACCGCCCTTCAGCTAGCATGCTAACATGTCCTCTCAAGACGGCGGGGGCCAGACATCATTTGGAGCTTCATCATCCATCTCACACACACAGCCAACCTTCTCTCCTTCATTGTTGGACTCAAAGATGTAGCAGACGGCTCGCGTGTCGCCCTGAGCAGCCGCGGCCTGCAGAACGAACCCAAACAGCCTCTTGTTGTCCTGGTGCGAGGAGCACTGCAGCACACTGGCCAGAGGGAACTGCAGCAGGGGAGGAGAGGACGCGTGAGGCCGGCCCCGACGCCAGCGGGCAGCTCCAGAGCAGCGGCGGCCATCTTACCCTGAGGCGAGTCACCTGGGTCTGCGGATCAGTGAGCCTGGAAGACACACACACACCGAGAGCCACACATCATCACTCAAAAAAGCAAAAGAGCGGCCGTTTTCCAAAGATATTCTACAGTGATGTTCTTACACACACACACACACACACACACACACACACACACACAGGTGCGGTTCTTACTTGAGGCAATCGCATGTGACCAGCAGGTGTGACTCGGTCATCCTGAAGATGTTGTGGATGGCCCTGGCCGCCAGGATCTGCCTCATGGTCTCCGAGATGACGTCCGCCGACTCGGCCGTCTTCACCTCCATACAGCCCAGGAAGCGAACGATGAAGAGCTGGTGGAGGATCGAGCCTAGACCGTACAACAGTAATCCGTGTGTGTGTGTGTGTGTGTGTTTTTTTTTTCTCCAGCGGTGAATGAAAGACGTGGGTACCTTCGTCGTCTTCTGCCTCGTCTCCGGCCTCTCCGAAGGAGTTGCTCCGTCTGCGGACGGGAAAAGAAACCAGCCTCTATCCAGCTACCACAGTCAGAGCTCTCTCACACACACACACACACACACACACACACACACACACACACACACACACACACACACACACACACACACACACACACCTTCCAGACGGTGCCGTCGTCTTGTTCTGCCCTGGGTGTTCCTCGCTGACGGGTGAGATGATGTCGAACTGGATGGGCGTGTCGGGGGCCACCAGCGCGTCCAGCGAGAGCACGGACAGGGCCGGCGACGGCTCCGAGCCCGCCGAGCTAATGCTGCTAGCGCGGGCCACGCCTCTGCTGGAAGAAAGAGGAGAGAACGAGAGGAGCGCTGCTGATGACGCTCACCCTGACCCCTGACCCCTGAGCCCTGAGCCCCGGCTCACCCACCTGCCTGGCCTCAGGCTCTCGTGTCTCTGCTGGAAGGACGGCGATGGCGTCACGGCTTCCAGCGCTGACTGGTTGACCCTCGCGGCTAGCTCCTGCTAGCGCAAAGTACAGATCTGTCAGTTTTCATCCACGTTCTGGTGGAACTGGCGCATTTTAGACATGGAAAACGGTGGTCGTAATCTCCTGCTGCTCCGGCGGGGAACGAACCTCGGCGTTCTCGCTCAGGTAGATCCTCTTGGAGATGTTGTTGATGGTGGCGATCCACTGGGAGGGAAGCAGCAGAGGAGGCGTGTGAGCCACGGAGAGCAGCTGACAGACTAAAGAAAGAAGGGTCCCACCTCCTCGCAGTCCTTCCTGCTCTCCGACTGCAGCGTCACCGTCCTGACGGAAGGCGGGAAGAAGACAGACGGGTGAAGGTCTGAATCTGGGGGGAGACGCCGCCGGAGGGACTCACTTCTTGCCATCGAAGGACGTGACCTGGAAGCAGAAGCGCCGGTCGTCGCAGTCGACGGCCATGACGGAGGAGTTGTCCAGGTCGGTGAGCAGGCTCCCTGCCACCTCGCCGCGGCCCTGCCGCATCAGGTTCCCCCCCTGGGTGAAGAAGTACTGGCGCTCCCAGCTGGAGGAGACCAGCCCCGTCTTACTGGGAGACACACAGGCGGATGGTGAATCGCGGGTGGAGGTGGGGAGGGGTTGGGAGGAGGGGAGGAGGGGAGGAGAGGAGGAGAGGAGGAGGGGGCCTACTTTCGGATGTGGAGGTAGCCCTGCTTCTGGGTCAGGTTCCGACAGACGGGGGACAGGTTCTGGTCGGGCTCGTAGGGAGCGTACAGCGGGTCACATGACCTCTCCATATCCTGGATGGTCTGCTGCATCTGTCTGACCTCCTCCTCCATCTCCCGACGCACACTACAAACCCACACACACCCACACACAAACCCACACACACACACAAACACACACACACACACAAACCCACACACACATAGGCCAACGCCCCATACTGAGCTCACATTTCTACAAACAGGAGAGACGGAGTGAAGAAAATGGTTTAGGAGCGTGAGAAGCCTCTTTACTTCTGGACGCTGGTTCCTATGGTTGCCAGGAAGTCCTCCCACTGCTGGGTCAGGTTTTCTGAGCCGAGCTTAAAGAAACTTATCTGCAAGGACAAAACAAAATGGCGCGCTGGAACAACACAGCCTCACGTGGCCTCACGCGTTATTTTAAGGCGACTTCTGAGAAAACACTGGCCTCGTTTCCAGTGTTTGGTCTGGTTGGCAGGAGCTCCAAACCTCTTATCAGAAAAGTGTGTGTGTGTGTGTGTGTGCGCACCTGGGCCTGCATGTATCCCAGCAGGGGCTCCAGCAGGGCCATCTTCTTCTTGTATTGCAGCGTGTTGAGCGAGCAGAAGTAGTGCATCATGGTCTGGTGCTGCTTCTTGCGGGAGGTGTAGACGTCCTCCACGGCCTCGGCTCGTACCTGGTACACACACACACACACAGGATGCCAGTCCGACTAACAGCACACACTTCCTGATTATTACCCTGGAGACGGGTGAAGGTGTGTTTGGCTGACGGAACAAGTTTTTACCTTGTCGTTGTCTCTCTTCTTGGACAGCCGACTGTATCTGTTCACGGCCACGTCGTGATCTGGGGACAAAGCAAGCGGCTTCAGAAGCGGAGGACCTGGGTGGGTGTGTGCAGGTGGAGGTGGATGGGAGGGATACGGAGGGGCGGGGTTGCTGACGCCGCCCTCCACCTACCGTGACTGGAGATTTGAAAGACTTCTTTAAGAGTGAGAATCTCTGGAGGAGGACAAGAACACACAGAGTGAGGTGCTGCCTGGGAACGGCAGAACTGAACTACTGTATCGGTGTGTGTGTGTGTGTGTGTGTGTGTGTGTGTGTGTGTGGCTTAC
Source organism: Tetraodon nigroviridis (assembly GCA_000180735.1). NCBI lineage: Eukaryota > Metazoa > Chordata > Actinopteri > Tetraodontiformes > Tetraodontidae > Tetraodon > Tetraodon nigroviridis. The sequence continues at coordinate 936,461 of CAAE01015043.1, read as the reverse complement.
CCTTCAGATCTCTTTCTTTAAACTGAGTGACCGGAAACATCATAGCATCAGCAAGCTGGGTTGACAGGACAGCTTGACAAGAACTCAGCTAAAAAGGTGTGTGTGTGTGTATGTGTGTGTGTGTGTGTGTGTGTGTGTGTGTGTGTGTGTGTGTGCGTGTGTGTGCGTGTGTGTGCGTGTGTGTGCGTGTGCACGTGTGCGAGGGGGAGAAAGTAAAAACGTATAAGCAAACAGCTTGACCTGGCAGTGAGCCTCTGTGCCGGTGTCCTTTCTCACCTCGTCGATGACTTTTGCAAACTGCTGCAGGGTGGAGCTCATCACCTCATCGTCCCCCCCCAGAGGGAAACGCTGCAGACAACATCAACAAGGTGCAGAGTTTGGCTTACTGGACTTATTTAGTAACAAATATGGACAAAACTCCTCCTTGGTGTAGAGCCGAGGTCATGAGGCCACGGTTCCGGTCCATTTGTCCAGACTCAGCTGGGATACTCGTTTAAACCAGTCAGTCCAATTGGGATTGGCCTGAAACCATTTCTAATCTATGGCTCACACATCTTACACAGTTGAGCCGCCCGGAAGACAAATGAGAAGATTAGTTGTGTGTCGCTATCAGGAACCTGGTGCGCAATGTTGGGTTAAATGAGGTTTCCGGTTGGAAGGCCGACCTGCTTGTCGTACTCCTTCAGCAGTCTGGATGTCAGGTGTGTTGCAGCACTCAATTCATTCTGAAAAAGAAAAGCCAAAACACCAATGAGCAGCTGGGAAACAGGTTGGAGGCACCGGGGCCTCGTCCATCTCCCCGTGTGCCGGAGCACCGGCGTCCCCGTGTTTCACCTGCGCGTCGTAGATCCTCTGCATGGCTCGGTACAGCTGCGTGCAGTAGTCGGAGACGGCTGCCGTGTCCTCCTCAAACACTCTCAGCAGAGAGCGGGTCTAGTCAGAACAAAAATGGACATTCAAATTGACAATTTGTCTACTCAAAAAGGCATTTTTTGGTCCTTGAGCTTCTTTGTGAGCCCTTAATTAAACGTATATATGTGTTGGAATGACAATAAAGTTCCCTGGATCTTGTTGACACAGTGATATGGGCCAGCAATGAGGAAAAGGGCAGATTAAGAACCAGTGATTTAATAACCTGTAAAAGGACACTTTTGCATGACGTTTCCAGGCGGAAACTCCCACAAAAGATCAGTGGTCGTTAATGTTTTAATGATGCTGATGGACAACATATAGTTTTAAAACGTCCCAATTGACATCTTAACGTGAGGTGTTGTTGCTACGAGACTGTCTTAACTTGACATCTAATCTATTTTAAATTGTTTACAAACAGATCTAGCGGAGATGGTTAGCCTAGCTGGCTAACCTAGCTAACATTAGCACGAAGAAAGCGCCAGAAAAAAAGGTACTTGCCTGAGGACTGTCCTCCAGGGTCTCTTCTATCGGCAGCTTCTCTATCCCGGGCATGTTTGTGGGTGGTTATTTGTTAATTGATAACAAACAACAGCAGGATCATGCAACAAAATCAGTCCGACAACTCCAATTCACAACACCCCAAACCAGCTCCTCCCAGTGTGGCTGGTCCAGCCTCGGAGGTGGCTGCTGATTGGTTGGACACCAGGCTGTTCACGTGATTGCTTTTTTTCCAGGAAGAGAACATACACCGCCATCTTGGCTCTTATTTCCATTCGTTCAAGACATTTTTCTGAAATTCTGAGCCGTAATGTCCTCTTTATGATGTCGTCAGAAATGATTTAGAATGAATAATTGTACAATAATTGTTTGTGTAAAACAATAATTAAAAAAATATATTTATAAAAAGAGAAAGAAAGAGAGAGAGAGCTGTTCTCACCGTTTGCCACAAGAAGACATATATCGGGTGGGTTGAGCTCTCGTAATTTAGGAGTTTTGAAAATTAGTCATCTGACTCGATGCCATTCCTTAATCTCAATAAGATTGTGGTTAAGAATTACAGAAATAACCTTTGTTATTTACACCACGGGTTTTACAGTTTTACTCCTTTGCGTGTCCGCAGAAGTAAAAATAATGGCAAACTTTGAGAACATTTCTTTTAAAGTATCCCATCCCACAAAAGGCTTTTGCAGCAAACAGAGAAGACGTCTCTCACCAATAACACGCACAGAGCAGCGCACACATTCACAGCAACAGGCTGGGATCACTTTTCAAGGGTTTATTCAAACTTTTTAGTTCAGTTAAAATGCTAATTTGTGGCGTATTAAGGTAATAATCCAAACTAAATTTCATCACCAAGTGGGCCAACTGTGATCGCACACACTCACTCACTCACTCACTCACACACACACACACACACACACACACACACACGTGCGCGCGCGCCACGCACAGCCCAGGTCGTCAGCGGCTCCACGCCTGCTGCCTCAGAGCTGTGCAGACTGGAGGGAGGAATGGCGTCCTCTCGGAGTTTCTTCATCTCTCTCTCCGCCGTGTCCGTGCTGCTGGGCTCCTGCGGCGGAGCCGCCGCCTCGCTGGGTAGGAGAGCCAACCAGGACCGCTGCGCGTCCAAGGTACGACCGCATCATCCTCCACTCCACGCGCCTCCGGCCTGGAAAGGTTTTCACTCTCGGTCCAGTTTGCCTTTTGGTTTCTTTGCAAAGATCAGACGTTTTAAAGCCACATGTTTATATATTTTTTGTGTTGTTCCGACAAACAAGCCGCCTCTTGAACCGCCAGCTCACCTTTCTCACCTGGGGCCAAAGCCTGATTCTGCTGTTCAACGTTTCAGGGAAAAGTTGGTTGGATTAGTCAAAACTCGCGTTAGTGTTGTTTACTTTGCATTTCTTTATATGATCTTTTGTGATCCAGTGGGAAGGAAAAGGGAAAAAAGGGTTCACCTTCTCCCAGATCAGTCGCAGAGATGACGGTGATCCTGCACGTCTGTCAGGACGGTTGGCTCCAGATAATAACACCATTCACTGGGATTTTGGGCTTTCTTACCCGCTCTAGGGGTTTGATTTTCTAGGCTTTAATTAAAACAAAACCAAAAAAAGCAGTAACGTTGGAGCAGGACAGCTGAACTAGCGGTGCTGCGTTTACGGTCTGTTGGGATTTTCAGGTGGCGAAGCTCGTTTCCTGCCTTTTGTGTGTTCTGTTGAAACATTTGATATGGAAAAGAGGGAAAGTCCAGGTGAAGTGCTTCCACGGCAGCTTTGTCCCCGGCCGTGAGTGAAACCCCGCTCACACTCGTCCCCGCCACCCGAGCTGCGTTTGCGTCCCGCCGGAGCGGATCTGCCGTGAAACTGCGGCTCCTCTCAAAGGTGCACTTGGGAGCTGAGCAGATGTTTGGTTTATGGGCTGTTCCTGATGTTGTCTACTGGCAGTTGCTGCCTCTTCGGTTGTTTGTTGTTTTTATCTGTTAATCAAGAGTTCTCTTACATTCAGTAGGGGTTTTTTTGGCCCGTGAAAATGTGAAAGTCGGATTAAACTTGGCGATTTATCACCCAAAAGTCTGGAGTTGTCGTCCATGGTTGTCTAATTAGTTACTTCTCTTAATTAATTCTAATTTTCTAATTATCATACATGCTTCAAAGTTTGAGATGTCTGTTTCTGCCTGTTTTGTAGAAAGAAAAAAAATGATCCATGTGTTGACTTCTACCTGGCTTTTAGTGTGTGTGTGTGTGTGTGTGTGTGTGTGTGTGTGTGCGCGCGCGCGTGTGTGCCAGTCTCTCAGTCTCTCAAGTGTTTTCTACAGGAAGCTTTACACTGTTTACTCTGTTAAAACATTCCTTCCTCCCTCCCCCCACACACACACACACATATATATATAGATACACACACACACACACACACACTCAAAAACCCCCTCTCCTGCTTCCTCTTTTTTCACACACTTCAAAGGCAGCTAGATGGGGGTGTTAGGCACCTGCTATTCTACAGGTGTGAGGTTATTAGAGCTTTCTGTGTGTGTGTGTGTGTGTGTGTGTGTGTGTGTTGGCCACCAATACCCTCATTCTACAAGCAAAGTGAGGACATTTCTGGGATGTGAGGACATTTTGGCTGGCCCTGGCCGGTTTCAGCTTTAGAATTGTCTTTGGGGTCAGGGTCAGGCCTGGGGTCAGGGGTCATCTGTGATGGTTAGGGTTAGGCTAAGGGCTGCGTATTACATTTAGCCTATGAGAGTCCTCACAAAGAGACAAGTACAAGGATGTGTGTGTGTGTGTGAGTGAGTGTGAAGCCTATAAATGCTTCTGTAGTTTGAGGACACTTTCTCATTTCAAAAAGCTTTTAGCTGTTTATTTTTTTAAATCAGGATTCTGTTGTCTTTTCAAGCGTTTAGGGCAGAATTGGGGATTTTGGTGTTTGGTAGGTAAACGCTTGGAAGCACAAATGCCAGGAACGGTGTGATGATCCCAAATCTCTGCTTTGAGAATAGGTTTTACAGTCGTTCTCTGGTCGTTATCCAATCGAGTTGCTCGTTTGTTTGTTTTTGCTTGAGGAAAAAATGTAGCAACTGTTCAGGAATTCAGACGTTACCCTGCGATCTGTTGGAATTGCCGGTAATCAGGTGTGTAGACTTTCCATCTGTCTTCCGGCTCCCCGGGTGTGCCTCCTGCTCTCGGCTCTGGTTGCTTTCCACCATCCAACCAGCTTTAGCTGTGTGTTTTAACGATCGGAATCCCTTGAACTCTTTCTAAGTCCGTCTGCTCAAACCATTATCGCGTCGGCCTCAGTTCCACCAGGAAATCAGGAAAGAAATCCGCTTCTTCCTCTCTCGCTGCACCAGACTCCCCATCGCTGCTGCCTGGCTCCCACCCACCATGAAGCAAACGGCAGATCCCAGCGCTGCGGGGCTTCTGGCGTTCCGGCAACACATCTGGATGTGTATTCAGCTTTATGGCGCCTGAAGAAGTCGTTAGGTGGCGGATTGGTGCTGGGAATTCACCTGGAAATGAATTTAAACACAAGGGAACCTCTTTTTAGACCAGAGAGAGGTAACCCGCGTGGATCTGAACCGCTGCAGCGGGTGGGGGGAATCGTTCCGGCAACATTTGTGTAAATTCGGAATTCTCCAAGCTTCCGTACGCCCAGTGAACAGGGAGCGTTCAGGTCGGACCTGCCCCACATCCAGGCTCCTGCTGCTGCGGGGTGGCTGGTGCTGGTCCCGAAAAAGAAAGTCAGTAGCCGGGAAAGAAGTCTTTTAAAGGCCGGACTCATAGACTGGCACAGCAGGAGAGGAGGAAAGAAGGAGGAGGAGGAGGAGGAGGAGGAGGAGGAGGAGGAGGAGGAGGAGGGGTTGGAAGGAGGAGAGAGGTGGGGAGTCATTGTGGAGCAGTCATGCAGGAGAAGGAAGCTGCAGGTTTTGTTTGTGCAGTGGGAAAACTCTGGTTGGCTGCTCCTGAAGACACACACACACACACACACACACACACACACACACACACACACACACACAGGGGAAAGCTGAATTGTTGTTCCTCACCTTTGTTTCCGGCTCTCCTCACACGTCCTCCCGTGGAGCTAAGCCGCTGGTCGGTGCAGCCAGTCAGCGAGCAGACTTTGGCTGACTGCTCCGCTGCGCCTTCCCGTTTCTGCGGATCCAGGAACCGGAACCTTCAAAACTGGACACCGAAACATCTCCGGACGCTCCTCGGCCACGGCTGTGTTTGCTGTTAGCCCGCCATACTAGGTTCCGGGGTGTGTGTAAGTGTGTGTGTCCAGTGGGACAGGCCTCGGCCCAGTCACAGAACCTTTGTCACCACTCAGGTGGGATTCAAAAGCAAGGTCGTGGGGACGGCTTTTGGACGAACGCGGCCCAGCCCGCCGCCGATGGTTGACCGGCGTCCCCGTGTGACCGCCTCAGCTGCTGCTACGCTAAAATCACCCAGAAATCCTCCGTTTTCTCCCAACTTGGTACCAAATGTTGACCCTGTCCCATTGGTGATGGATGCCGTGTAGCTGGTTCTGTTAGCGGTCAGCGGCGGGCCCGTCCGGCGGGGTCCCACATCTGGAAGTGGTCCCCCCGGTCTAAACAGAGGGAGGGAGGCGGACAGTTTGCTAGGTGAACCCTAAAGGCTGTAATTGAGGAAGTTTCCTGTTTAATCAGATCCCTCCCTCTCTTTTCCCTGGCTTCCTTCCCTTTCTTCTGGGCGGCTGATTGCCTGTCTCCACTCTTCATCCCGGTCCTGCATCCATCCTTGTCCTTTATTTTTCCAGCCTTCCCCTTTTAATCCCTTCATTTCTTGCCTCCACTGTGAATAATTGCTCCTGATGTTCAGCTAACAGAGTTGCAATTAGCCCTCTGATTGCTGGAAGGAGCTGATTGTCTGTGTGTGTGTGTGTGTGTGTGTGTGTGTGTGTGTGTGTGTGTGTGTGTGTGTGTGTGTGTGTGTGTGTGTGTTGGGGGGGAGTTATTCCCAGAGGCAAGTTCAGCTGTTTTCTCTCCTTTTTTAAAAAAATAAACATAATCTGAATCCGACAGTCTCTTCACGCTTCACAAATGTTTGTTCCAGAGTCTTTGGCTTTTCTTCTCTCGGTGTTTCGGTCAGAATGTTGATGGTTGAAAGCAGATTTTTGACATTTCTACAGCCAGAAGTGGAAAAGGGGATCTGGAGATGCAGAACAGAGCCTCGGGGTGCCCTCATTTATGTATTTGAAGTTAAGTAGTTACTGACGGACGGATGTAGTTGATGTCCCTGCAGTTCCTACGCGTAATTAGGAAATGGACTTTAATTTCAGCCAACTGCTCATTGTGTGAGCTTGTTTGTGTCGACACACCGTTCACCAGAACAGAACTTGTATTTAACGGTGGCAAATCAGTCCTTTTTTAAATAAATTCACACAAACATGCACGTTTAGCTGTGTTTACTATCAAATACTAAAAAAAAAAATCAACTTCTACTTCTATTCTACGACTGCATTTCTTGCTTCGGCCATAGCACCTGATGCGTAGCAGTTAGCTAGATCGGTTCTGACTTTTACTGGAGGATGTACTGGTTTTTCCTCTTTTAGGGGTTCTAATAGTTCTGGCCTCTGGTGTTGGTGTTCCACTTTGTTCTTGACACTTTTCCTGTTTTTCAGGTGCAGTCGGGGCCCGAGGGAAGCCGCAGGTTGTCCATCACCTTCAGAACTGAAAGTAGGTTCCTGCGTGGTCACATGACCCAGGTTTTTTACCCTAACCTGACGTTTGGCTAACGCCGGTGGCAACATCCCAGCTGGGGTGTGTGTTTTAGCCGTAGCCTAAAATCATTCTTTCTTTCACCGAGCGTTAGGATCTAAAGTCCTCTCACCCCCACCCTCTCCTCCCCCGGCCTTCCTCCCCCTCTTCTTTCTTCTTTTGTTCTTTTTTTTCTGTAAAAGTCAAGTTCCTGAGCCGTAGCGGATCCCTGCCTCCCGCCTTTGTCCGTGACCATGAGCGAGAAACACTCTCAGATGATTGTTTGTGCGTGTGTGTGTGTGTGTGCGTGCGTGTGTGTGTGTGTGTGCGCGTGTGTGCAAAAACGAACACTCCTTAGTGCCGCTATAGTGATGATGTCACAGGAAAAAACTATAAACTTTCCAACAGCCTAATAATGGGAGAAAACCGATCAGTTGCCATGACAACACATCCAACATCTCTGAGGGTCGATGGAGCTACGCCGGTGGGTTTTATTAGAAACACAGACAACAATATTCCAACATTCTGTTGAGGTTTTTTTTAAAAGCTTTTTTGTGGTCAGAAAAATAATCCTAATTGACAAACTGCATCAAAAATCTATTTTTTACATTTTTTGCGATGATTCTAAAATCCCAGAGGGACAGCAAACGCGAGAAGGTCGCGGGGACGATGAGGGATGAAGAGGATTTGGTTTCCTCTAAACGTACCTCCTCATTTGCTTGAAAAAGAAACAATGGAGGAAGAGGAGGCGCACGCTGCATCCGCCCCACATAGAGAAGGTTCCTGACGGAGGAAGAGGAGCAACCAGCTGTGACATGCGGCCTCAGCACTGACCATGACTCCATCTCTAAATCCGGGGAAAAGGGAGCAGTGACTCGTATCAGATCCCGTCCCCTCCTTACTCATCCCCGTCCCTTTTGAGCTCTTCTCTCTTCCTCCTTTT
>CAAE01015043.1:917024-928339 GCA_000180735.1 Tetraodon nigroviridis | reverse complement strand
GAACTAAAACGCCGACCAAAAAACCTTTGACAGCAAACATTATTGAACTTATATTTAGGTAAAGGGAAACTGGTGTAATTCAGCAATAAAACAGAATCTGTTTTAAATATCTAACAGATATTTGAAATTGTGTTAAAATGTTCCCACCAATCTCAAAGGATTGGCTGCATCACTTCACGTCTCCATCTTTCCCATCTTATTCCTACATAATTAATCCGCTTTGGAAAGCTTGTGCTCACATTTTTGTGCTCTAAATCTGAAGTTTTGAACAGTCTTACTGTCCCCACAGTCACTGATCATTCCAGGGAAAAGCCCAACCAGGAAAAAGTCGGGGCCCTTCAGTTCCCGTCGCAGCAGCGCCATTGGTATAGAGAATATCCAGGAGGTCCAAGAGAGGAGGTGAGAAGAGGTTGCAGAACCGCTCAGGCGGAACCACGTTGTTGAGAATTAATAGAAAATAGGCGCCTTCAACCATTAAAATAGACACAGTATTAATTTTATCTGTATTCAGGCAAGAAATAAGGGATTTTTACGTGTTGCTCCGTGAGGCTTCTGGCTTTTGTCTTTTGTTTTAAGAGTTGAAAAAGCCCTGTCTGACTGGTACTTTAGTGGTCAATTAAAAGGTCTTGCACATGTTGCTCCAGAGGGAACGGTTGACCTGTGACCGGAAAAAATAAAAGTAGAGGAAAACACATTAACCGGTCATGTAAACATTAAACATGTATTTTCTTACCCCACCAAAACAACTCACAGCCGGGAGGTGTCACCCAGCACCCAGAAGACCCTGGACAACAGCCAGTTTACCCTGGAAAACAAGCCGGACAACTCATCCGACCCCGGCTCTCCAGAATTTCCCACTTTAAAAAACAGGTGACTATCCTATTTTTCGGCGGTTTGCACCTTTAAAAGAGTCGAGTGAGACTTTCCGTGCGTGTAGGGGGAAAGAAACGCAGTGACCGCAGAAACGCTGCGCGTGTAGTTTGGCGATGTGTTGCAGGGCGGCGTCCATCCCAGAGGCTCAGGACATTTCACGGTCGTCCTCCAACGCCAGCAGCTTCGCCAGTGTGGTGGAGGAAAACGAGGGAGAGGAGGACTACGACACAGGACAGGTGAGTGGAGGCGCGCAGAGGCCTCACAAAATGAAACACCTTCTTCCACCTGCAAGCTGAAATATCCCAGGATGGTCTTTATGCTTTTGTAGGTGGTTTCGCAGGAAAAGCCTGGTTCATCGGCAGCTTTTTGCAGCTTGAACTGGCAATATTTTTAGGATTTAATAAGCTTGAGATGATCTCATTTTCACTTTCTAAATTCCACAAATCCGAGCGAGCCAGAAATGAGATTGATTGGAAAATGCTTAAAATAATTGTAATTTCCTGTCTTCAACCAACAGGAGAGCATATCTTGTGTTACCCCACTCAAGAAGGACTCATTTGTGTACTCCACTGTGTTAGAGGAGAGTTCTCCAGGTATGTTTAGGAAGAAGAAGAAAAAAAAACCAGGTGGTGCCAGTAGGAGGTTGTTGGTAACGAACTCTCTAAAGGGGGATTTATATTAATGGCATCGTGGTGTTCTCTTCACAACTCATCATCCAGTCTCCCATTAATCTGCGCCCACATCTGTTGCCTTTCCTCCCAGCAGCTTCTGTCCTCCAGCAGCAAGCTGACAGAATAAAGACACCAGAGCCAAAAGGAACCGACAACCAGCCAAAAACAGAGTGACCCTGACATGCACACAAGTTCTCTTCGGTGAGACAAACTGCTTCTTGTCACTTTAGCTCAAATGAAGATGATATTAGGTTTTGTAAAACTAGTCCTTTTTTTCAGAACAGTTTGCACCAGTGAGACAGGTTTTGAACATGCTTGGTAATGACAGGCAATTTTTTCAACATTGGTCAGAATGTTTTGATATTTTCCACTGTTATAAACTGAAAAAGCCAACGTGTTTATCAAAAAATGAACGCTCTATCATCATAGGTTCTCTTTTATTAAGATAAAAATGCTTTGTTATAATTAAATCAAATGTAAAGACATATAAAGACAGATTCATATATAAAGTCACATTCTGAATAACAAGGACTTGACAATAATTGTGTTTGTGTTGTTTTTTCGTGTTGGTTGCAGCGTTAGCCATCGATCACTACGTCAGCGTCTTTTTTCAGGTTAGGAATCCTAATATTGCCTAGTAGCATCCAGATCTTCCCCCTCCTTCGCAGTTTCTCTGTCCATTTATCCTACATTCCCGCGCCTCATCTTTCAATCCCGTTTCTTCCCAGCTCTTTTTTTCACAACCGCAGAGGGAAGCTGGACAGTTGGAGCAGAACGTGCGTTGAGCACTGAGTCGCTGCTGGCTACGGCGCCCATGCAGCGCCGTGGACGTGTCCTTTACCTTCGGCCACTGCTTCACTGGGTATTCTCCCCAAGGACCCGGGGCCAAAGCAAAAGCGACACCTCAGACGGCGTGGAAATGCGCCCAGACGCTAAAATGTCCTGTGTCCTCTTTTAGAGATGAGGATCTTAACAGCTGGTGACTGAGAAAGAGAAGCCTTTCGAACAGATGGGGCTTGTAAAGCAAAGACTTCAGAGAACAGAGATGCAATACAGAGGACAGAGGACATGTTTTTATGTTGTTTTTTTATCCTGCCGTGTTAATACACAGATTATATTTGTGTGTGTGTGTGTGTGTGTGTGTAAGGCCATTTTTGTCTTTCACTGATGATTTGTTGTGATTGTTGGTCACGGCACGAGTCACCAGTCTCGCCGCTCAGAAGGAAAAACCCATTTTTTAATGCTGAATTGAAATTTTAAAGTTAACAAGAATGAATTTGAAATGAACGTCGCTGCTTTTTGTTGCTGCTGTCGCTTCGGGGGTTGTAACCAGGGCCATTTTCTATCCAAATGTTGTGCCGTTCAGGCGGTTAGAGTTGACACTTTGTTGTTTTCATGTCTGTAACAACATGCGTGTCCCCATTGCCGTGCATGGTGTAAATTTGCTTGCCCAATACCTCTTCCTTTTATATCCCGGTGCCATGTCTGACAAACGAGCTGTCCCTGTGTTCTGTATTTTGTCGGGAACCAACCAACATCTCCAGAGCACATTGTTGATTGAGAGTCCAAGATCAGTTTCCTCCTTTTATTTCTAATGTGTAATAAATACATGTATGTGACTCAGTTGTTACACTTTCCTACAGTATTCTAAAATGTTAATCTTCAAAGAAAAGCTAAATCTGATCTATCATTGGGAAAAAAAATTACACTGTGACTCATCTTGAAGTTGCCTTTCTAATGATTGTTTTTGAGCTGGTTTTGGTCACGTTTTCCAGAAATTTGTTGCCAGGTGGCGACTGAATGTATCAATGTAGGCAGATTATGTATTTACCTGTATCTGCTCCTTTGAATGGAACCGTCCTGACCTTTACAGCTCACATCTGAAGCATTCCCCTATCTTCAGGTTGACATAAAAAAAAGACCTGATACGGTTTGGAACAAATTGCTTAATTTTAAGTGAGACGGGAGCTGCAGAAATCGGGCTAATTTGCCTGTCGATAATAAATAACAGCATTTAATTTCAGGTTTAAAAGATCAGCGATTCAAAGGCAAAAACACCCTTTTGACTATATATACCAAGCTGTTTATGGCTTCAAAATACTAAATAAAATATTTTGCATTTAAGCTCGCAAAGAATGACATCATTTAAGAAGCCTGTGTAGATAAATTGTATGTATTGATTACACAAAGTGCAATAAAAGCCTTTTAGAGACGACGTCGAGTTTTAAATGGAACTTTGGAGACCATGAGTTGTTGCAGTGCGTCCTCTTGTGGCTTCATGTCAGACGTTCATTTAAAGGTTCTTTTCATCCGCCTGTGCTTGCCCTGTCCGGAAATGGATGCAATCAACCTCAACGAGATAAAAAAAAGTATGCTTCTTCTTTTTTTTTTTTTTAAATGATTGTATTTCTGTTCTTGTTCAAGCCAATGTTTAAAAAAATAATTTAAATGTACTGTTGTGTTTGTCATTGTTTTCTATTTGTAAATTAAAACAGAGAAAAACACAGACGCGTAATGGATTGACATTTATTTATTTTTTCCTCATGTTTCTTAACGTGGGACAGATATACTTCACAAAATCGTTACTGGTTAGAAAAAAAGAGTTGAAACTTAAATCAAATGGCTGGTAGATAATCGCCTTTTAAAAATAATGACAGTACAGCAGGAGTGATTATCACGCTAAATCAGGTTATAGGTTATTGTTGTATTGAAATGAATACCAAAGCTTAATTAGTTATTGTATTAAAATAATAACAAAGCGTAATTATTGGTCCTGGTTTACCTGATCCACATTACCCAAGCTAGTTAGTTCAAATATGTATTTTGACATGTTCTATGTAAAAGAGAATTGAAATTGTAGATTTTAGGAAACCTACATCAGCAAAACAACCTGCTAAAGCTCCCAAGATAACTGCTATGTTCGATTAGGACTCTTTTATATCACTGGTGCAACTAAATGATCCAGCAAACTGTGTGAGCAGAGCTTCAGCAAAGCTAAAACCTTTAAAATCTGATGGGTTGGGTTGGCTGTTTTTTACATTTCCAGATTCCACCACTTGAAGTCAAACATTTCCCTGCGCACATTGGAGCCGCAGTGCACCTCTCCCAGTAGTTTGTGGTAGGAGGCGAAGTCATCGATGAACGTGCATTCGAGCCCCAGGCCCTCCATCAAAGAACACATCTCTGCCTCCAACATGCACTGTCCATCGACCTTTGGACCGAAGGGCTTTGGAATGCCAAGGTGTTTCCCCAAGACGATCATGTTTACCTTAGAGGGCATGAGATAAACCGTCACTGCAACATTCAACTCATTGATTGCTGAAAGATTATGGCCGCACAGGTAAACACGTCTGCCTACCATGTCAGGGTAAAAGGCCAGGGCTCTGGGCACATCCTTGCTGTTAGACACTAACTTGAAGAGAACTGGCAGGTCAATGATGTCCTCTTCTGTAAGACCAAGCTTTCTTTTGAGCACATCTCTGTTCCAGTCAATGCAGCCCTGCGAAACCTTTCAAAAAGATATCACGCCATGCATGTGTCATTATGCACAAGATGGGCTATAAAAACCCAGTTTCCCTGGTTGCACTTACCTGAACATACATGTTTTCAGCCTGGAAATGGTCGTCCTTAAGGATCTCATCCACCGCTATTGGCACTTCACCTTTTAAACCTTTTTTCAAACACAGTAGAAGTGAAGCGCGGCATTGGTCTGCTCATTTGGCATTAGGCCGTTAGACCTACCCTCAAATAGCTTGGCGTCTCCATGCCCGTCGCTCTGCAATCTCCTGAACAGTTTGAAGGCTGCGTCCGGGCTAGCGAGGAGCAGCCGGAAACCCTACGCGCAGACATGCAAGACAACCCTGTCTGTCTGTGAGCTTAGGCAGTTGCACAATTAGCAACAGACCGTGACGGCAAGTTGGCGATTGAATAACCAAACATTTACAAGCCAACTGTTTCTCCACTGGTCCTTCTTTTGAGTAAAATCTTTACCTTTCTGTCAGGAGCAGGGACAAAAGTCATGAATTCATCGACGTGGCCCACGTAAAGCCAGTCGGAGTATAATGCAACAGGATCCTGCACGCTCTGAGCCCACAGAAAGTCTTGAACAACTTTGGTCATGTTTCGCCCTTTGGTTGCTCTGGAAGGAAGCAGAGACTGCGCCGTTACCCATCATTTACCAGGATGTAGAGCTCAAACCGGATCTTTGGCAAACTCACGTGGGGAAAGCCACACCAATGAGGATTCTGCCGAGGGGATAGTTCTTTCCGTCCACAGTAACCGGGGGGCTGACCTCCAGGTTACCGAATGAGTCCAGGCTGCTTACCTCACTGTTTTCAGGCTCCTTCGTCACATAGCCAAAGTCAGGGCCCTAAGGAAACGAGGGTAATTAACAGCCACTCCAAACAAGCTTGACATTTGAGTTAAATAAACAGATAAAATAAGCTTTGCATTCATGAGTTTAGTTGTTATTTGTCAAGTAAACTTAGCTTGGTGTTTAAAGGCTGGTCCCAAACCCTGAATTCCAGCTAGATATTAAGTGACAGGTGGGGGCTTGCCTTGCCTTAAGGTGTTTAAAGGTGGGGGATGAAATGAGCTAAACACTCCCAACCAGGAAAGCAGCAAAAAATGCTGGCTGACATAGCTGATTAGGTGTGACGATCCAAAAGAGCTCCTAATCATCATCCTGGTTGGTGCAACACCTAGAAGGCTCAATGCCTGACCCGACACCAACGCTGCACAACACAACCCATACATAAATTCTGACTTTTATTCTCTACGAGTCCTTGCCAAATAGAAAGTTCAAGCGCTGGTGTTTCCTTGTACAGATAAAGTTCATTGAGAGTTCAGAGTTCATTGTGCCTCTCACCAGAAGATCTTTATAAGGAAAGTCCCGCAGTTTCCCATCGCGCGGTGAATCCAAGACGACGGGAAACCGCTGGTGAGGCGAGTCGATGTAGCCGAACTCCAGCTCATCCTGACAGACATATAAAATTTGCAGCACGTTTTGTTTTCTTTGGTTTTTATAGGGCAAAGATGTTAAAAACCTGAATTAATGAGCTGTGCAAGTAAAGCTTAGCTGTAAAACAAACTCTCATTGGTTTCACCTGCATCCAGCGGTCTCCTCTGTTCATGTATTCATAGCAAATCTTTAGCTTCTGGCCGCTTTTCGCAACAAGGTGTTTCATCCCTTTGAGGAATTGGAGGTTATCTTTGGTGCTGAGAAAGTGACCACAGAGAAAAAGGGAAGTGGAGGTAAGAATTTTCTCAATATTCGATGCTAAGCCATTTGGATGTTGGAGGGTAAACTGAACACCCTGCTGCACCCTGCCGTGTTCTCTTACCTGCACACATGCACCTCCACAGGGTTGAGGGTGTTGGGTGTCATGATCCACGGTGCCACTCTGAACACAACTTTGTCTGTGAAAATGGGCGTCTCCGGGACAAGCTGTCAACACGGGAGACACTTGTAATTTATTAATTCTTCCCTTGAAATCTACAGCTCTCATAACATCACATACAATATTTACGCTTTCCAAGGAAAAGAACTGATGTGATAAGGAACAAAAGCAAAAGAAACCCTGTACATGTCACCAAAATTCACGTGATTCACGTGTGGAGGTTGATGTCCGAATGTGAGTATATTCTATCGCCTTTTAATAATTTCATTTATTCTTTGTTTTAAAATGCAAGTACATGTTTTATTACATATCTTTTCAACAGACAACCTATTGCTATGATGGGAAGAGTTTAAGAAAGACCCCTTACTGGAGAGATAGGCTCCAGCACACTGAGGTTGATGCTGATGAGCCCGCTGAAGTCCTTGTCAGTAAAGCGGAGGCCCTCCACGTAAAAGTTCACCTCAGCATTACCGCCCAGGTAAGGAACCTCCTGGGACAGAACTTTTCTGCTCAGAACCAGCGGATAGTCGTTCAGAAAGGACGTAATGTTGTACGAAATGACTGCCAGAGGGACAGAAGTCAGGTTAAAAGCAGTTCTCGATCGGCAGAACAGACGTCCGCTAAATACATATGGAATGAGTGCACATGCTGAGTATTTTCAAAAGACACACCAAATGAGCACTCACTGTTTTGTTTGCCGGTCAGCTTAGATCGGAACACTCGGACACTCTCCGCGTCGCTCTGAGAAATGTGCATGGTGAGTTTGTAGCCCTTGGGGAGTTTGGCGGGGCCCCTGGTGCGCAGCACCATCAGAGACATATCCTTTAAATCTGCACACATACATGTGAGCTTAAAGTCTCGGAAAAATTGTTTTTCCAACAGTGAGGGGAAATTGTGTCGAAATAAAATTTTCTAACCAGAAACTTTGGAGACATATGTCTGCTTGCTGTCTGGAGTCTTCAAATACGTCCTCTCACAGTCACAGTTGACTAGAAGGACAGCTCCGTGGCCATCCGGACCCCATTTCCAAGACCCCTAATGTGTTGGGTAGAAGCCAAATCAGGTTTTTCCTCTCAGACTTGTGTTTATCAGAGAGAGAAAGAATAAAAAGGGGGGGGGGGGTGTTACGCCGCTGATGCAAAGCCTCACCTTTTTAGGGTTATTCTTCTCCACAACCCCATCTCTGTCAGCATCCACATCAAGAGAGATCTCTGCGAGACACACATATTTTATTCTTACTTTTGTATGAAAAAAAAAAAAAATCAGTAATTCGGACCCTTGTAAAAAAATAAATTCAAAGGCACAGTGAAATAATAATTGTGTTTATTCTTGTTAGAATGACTTAACTTACCGATAGCTGTTAAGTACAAGAGGGCTGTACCCAGTTCTTTTTTATCTTTCCCATAGTACCGCACAGCCAGCTTATGTACCAGAAAAAAAAAACCAAAACATAAATAAACTTTGAATCCTGAAAAACATCAAATATGAATGCCTGTATTTACCTTTAATTAAAACACACCTATTATTGAATGTCCTAAAGTAAAGGCAGCACAGATACACAATAAATAGAGAAAAATGACCTGAAATATGCATTTTTACAGCTTTAATCCAGAATTCCACTAGCAGTAAACATGTTGTGAAAGGTGGTTAATTTCTTGAGATATTTATAACGTTCTTTTACATTTTACTTATTATAATTTTTGTTATGACAGTGTTGTTGTGAAATGCATCTTACTTTACCTTGCTGTCGTTTTCTGTCTCACTGGCCTGGCTCATCCTGACCGTTACCATTGAGTCTCCCTTACTAAGAGGGATCGGGGAGAGGTGGGATGTCTCCTGGGGTCGCGGGCTGATGGTGTACTGCACATTGGGTGTGCATTTGACAGAGAAGAAGTTGGTTCCTGGAGGTGCACATCTGGAGAAAAACCCATGACAAAGCCAGTGGAGCACATTTACAAATCACATGTTACAGTGTAAGGTGCCAGCGGTGGAGGGGGGGGGCAGCAGGTGTGGGTACAATTCCCAGCAAGTCTCACGCTGATGGTCTGATCACACCACCATATGCTGGTGTACAAAACTTGAAACCCAACGCCATGTAGTTGGAGTCACAAACACAGACACACCCGTGTTTGCCGTCAGGACATCTGAGAAGCTTGCATGATTTCCCGGACACATTATTGGCACTTCATTTGGACAGCCCTAAAATACACAGCAGGCCTTCCTCTGCAACTTTCGGCACAGGCGGATGTTGTCCTTATTCTGGATATTATTGACTTTCTCAACCAGGGTGGAACTTGTATTTAGATTCCTTCTTGGAAGAGACAAGCGAAGACTCATATTTTTACTGGAACTACAGAGTCCTCAAATATTTATCAGGCTTTTTTTTAATTTCGTTATTACCTGTTCATTGAATTTGGTTCACAGCCTGAAGGCATTATTAGGTAATAATTTTTCCTAGAAGAAACCAGTCAAACTAATTCTCAGTACTACTTAGGAGAACCATTTCAAATGATATCAAGTATCATAGGTGGACCTTTTTTTTTTTTTACACAAACTTATGACAGTGCCAGTCTGTACTCTTCCACTCTTCTATGTAGGCTGGTGTTTGGCAGAAAATATAGCATGCATTTGTATTAGACAACAAAGTCTCTCCCTGTTGACAGCAACAGAGAAAACAAAAGACCATCAGGACTGCCACCACCAGGACCCACACACAGATGATATCCAAGACCACGTTGGCCTGCATTCCAGTACGCCCAGTATTCAGTACATTCTGATAATTCTGGAATAGGTTCAAACAGAATAATAAAATGTTTTAAAGTTTCTGAGTATAACAGGGCTTGGCTGTAACAATGCAAATCAATATCCGGTATGATCTCTCTATGAAGTCCACCTGAGGATCTGCACATTTTCTGAATGGAATTAGGACAACGGAGCACAGACGAGACAAGCCCTACCTGCCAGAATTTATAAGAAGGTCAGTCCCAATCACGTACACAACGTTAACAGCCTTGTCAGTGTAAAGACCGAGAGTCCGACTGTGTGCCATCACGCTTGCGTCCCGAAGCGACTGTTACCGAGATCCCCTGACCTCCGCAGGTTTCATGCTCCGCGCTCGCTGATTGGTCGGTCAGATTCACGCCCCTCCCCTTTTCTGTTTACTTTTACCTCAGGGTGTATTTCCTTGTTTGAATTTATTTATCACAACTAGGTATGAATCTGCTATGTTATTCTCCAAAATCACCGAACTGCTAAATAACCCGGGGTCTTCCTCGTATATTGTTGACAAACTTATAACCAAGCAAAGATCACATTACCTGTTCAGGTTTGCCTACAAAGTGGCGGCAGCGACATGGGGGATTCCGCGTATCCGGACACTATAAAGATTTTATGCAGGTCATTCGCTTCCCCTGAGGAAGCGTGTTGCGCACCTATAATAAAAAGTGGCAGATGCTCGGAATTGGGATTTCATTTTATGGACTGAGTAAAGCAATCCGTTCTGCATAGAAGTAAAAAAAATTGTGGATAATTTGTAGATTGGGAAATCTAATAGTGAACCACAGCGCCTCTCTGGGGTAGATTTTTTTTTAACAGCGTAAGAATTGGATAAGAACGTTGAAGCGCTCAATACGAATCATGAGAATATTGAGCTTTTTTTAAAATCATTTCTAATATAATTTTTTGTTTTTACCACTGTCTAGTGTCCAACATTTTTATTTTTGTAATTCTTTTGTAAATATAACCAGTAATTAAACTACGAATACGCCAAACAGTGCAAGACGAATAAAAATTTAGGAACGTCTTCAACATACCTAAAAACATTGCTTAAGTGTCAGATGACCAACAAATATAAGAATTAAATATTTGCATAAGTAGCCTACTTAAAATAATAGGCTATTTGTCATATATATTTGACTACTATTACTATTATAGCACTACTATTATAGCTTTGTTTTACATTTTCAGTACAGTGGGTACTTTTTAACTAGTAAAATTGTGGCTTAAACAATGGGAATTAAAATTTAAATTAATATTATTCCGTGTAAATTGCGTGTGAAAAACTGCTATACATATAAAACACTTGATTGTAACCACAATACTAATTACTAACTGTTTTTAAAAGTTCTCCCTGTTTACAGCGCAGACTGCTACTAAAACGCATTTGAGTATAAACCAATCACAGACTGGCAAGTATTTGACAAGCGTAATCAGGAACCAATAGAATCTGTGTAAGGATGTCGTAAAGGGGCGGGGCGTGAGGTGTCCTGTGTCTTCCACTGGAGGGGCTTTGTTTTTCTTACAAGTGAAAGACAAAAAATTTAAGGACAACCTAGGTAGGTTGTCAAGAAGAGGGCAGATAATTTTAAGGAAT
>CAAE01015043.1:896276-916846 GCA_000180735.1 Tetraodon nigroviridis | reverse complement strand
ATCTCAACGGTAACGTTAGCAACTCAGGGAGGGTATCCAGATTGGAGCGGCAGGAATTCCAGGCATTAGGAAAAACAGAAGAAATCTGTGTCAGGATGCTTCGTTCAAGTTGTAAAAAAGCCTGCTTGAAATTATGACACAGTAAATGTGTATTGCCTGTTTTGTTTGGACAAATGTGACATGGTTTGTACAGATTTTTTTGACGATTTTCTCTTAAAGTATCAGTTTAGCAAGTTAGCCACGTAGCTACGTAGCATTCAGTGGGAAGTCTTTTAAAATGGCGGAAGGTTGGCCCAGTCCATCGGTCCTTGTCTTCATGCTGTTGAGTTTGGTTCCCTGGGTTCTTGGATCTTGCCCTGCTCCGTGTTCATGTTTAAAAGGACAAGAGGACAAAATTATTCTTGACTGCAACAGAAAAAGGCTGTCGACGGCTCCCCTGGATCCCCCAAGTGTCATTACTCAAGTGTAAGTACACACATGTAATGAAGTTAGCTGTTTTCACTACACAACCTTGATTTGTTATGGATGCGCTATATCTTCAAATATGCAGTTCGTTTTAAAATTTATTTCCTTATTTCACTTTTTTTGTGGCTAAATACAAATCAAACCTTTTGCAGTTTAAGTGTATTCCTTTGAGAGGGAAAAATATATTTCAAAGTGCAAATTTGATAGTCATTTCCTTTTGAAACGTAGTGATGATTTTCATTTTTTTTCCTTGTTATGTCATAAAATATGTGTTTTTAAAAAGTCTTTACTATGCAGTGGTGAAAACTGTTTTTGAAAAGTTGGTTTCGGACTGGGACATTTTGCCCTTGTTTTCCATAAGAAACTTTAAAGTATGGTATCACTAAAGTATAAAATGTACTCTATTTCATTACAGCTCTATGAATCACAATGAGCTAACTGGTGTCCCCTATCTTGGAGATGTTACTTCAAATATCACCTCACTGTCATTGTAAGTACTTACATTTTTATAGTGATAAAACCATAATCGGACATTAAATTACAATAAAGTCGTATTAACTACCCAAAACATGCATCCAAAGTCGTCCTTTGCTTCTGGTAACTGTTGTTTGATGACTTGAATTTATGTTTGTGATTTAGAGTCCACAATCGAATCTCTGATGTGTTCATGAATGAGCTGCAGCCATATGTTTCTTTGGAGACTCTGGACCTGACGTCCAACTCTATCTCTGAGATCAGAGCAGGATCCTTTCCCACAATGCTACTAAAATATCTGTAAGATGACAGAAATATACTTTAGCATCATCTCTAATTGCATTCCAAGTCTAAATACATGGGGATGATTTGGACATTTTGCCCTATAGGAATTTGAGCAATAACAAGATCAGTGTTCTGGAACCTGGCTGTTTTGAAAACATTTCCAGCTCCCTGCTGGTCCTGAAGCTGAACAGAAACAGATTGGCTGTGCTGCCATCCAGACTTTTCAAACTTCCACAGCTTCAGTTTCTGTAAGTAAAGGATATGTTTTCAAAATATAAATTGAGTAAAAAACTAACTTGTTAATAACTAAAACTCTGTCACTGTAGAGAATTGAAGCGCAACAGGCTCAAGATAGTGGAGAGTTTGACTTTCAAAGGGATGGACTCGCTCAAATCGTTAAAGTTGCAGAGGAATGGCATCACCACACTCATGGATGGAGCCTTTTTTGGGCTTAACAACATCGAGGAACTGTGAGAGTCTTTATTTGTTTCAATATTCTCACAGAAATGTATTTTTTTTAACTCATCTATTTTTATATTTCTATGTTTTTACACCCCAACACAAGGCAAATATTTTGTTATGTATATTATTAGTCAATAAAATCTAATTTTGATTCTAAAATAAATATTATTGTTACTGATTCTGGCAGGGTTTGCCAAACCAATAACTGATTTTCTTCCTAAACCTTCTCTTTGTGTCATCTTTGCCTCAGTGAGTTGGAGCACAACAACCTTACGGAGATTAACAAGGGCTGGCTGTATGGCTTACGTATGCTACGCGTTCTTCGGGTCAGCCAGAACGCTGTGGGCGTCATCCGCCCAGATGCCTGGGAGTTTTGCCAAAAGCTGGAGGAACTGTGAGTGGCTTTTTTTGGTAGTTTTTTGTTTTTTTTTTTTAAAATGCAATGTGAATTTTTTTGCCTAATTGAAAGTACTTTAGGGTGTCATCAACAGTAGTCAACATTTTATTTTTATAAACCAACCACCTTTTTTCTTAAGGGTGAAACATTTTCACAAAGTGTTACATTTGGAAAATAATTGAAAACAGTTCTAAGGCTGTTTGCAATTTAGCCTTAATGTAAACAAACAGACGCCCATCACTGTTGATTATTTAAATGTTAGCTAAAAATCTGGTTTCTAAGTCTACAAATATAGTAAATTTTATAGATGGCTCAAATTTTGGGATGTTCTTCTGGTGTCTTAGGTTGTGAGTCCTATCCATGTGGTCACATATCATGATGAAACAGCAAATACTTGCCCATACAAAATTATTTATCTTGCTTTTTTTGCCTGTTGTTTATAGAGACTTGTCCTTTAATCACCTGACAAGACTCGAGGAAACAGCGTTTGTAGGACTTGGTCTCCTGCAGAGCCTAAATTTGGGAGAAAATGCTATCAGCTACCTTGGAGAAGGAGTGTTTGGTGGTCTCACAAGTCTGTGCACTTTGTAAGTAGTAAATACAATCTAAAATCTTCAAGCTGGTAACTGCTGAAGTGACAGCCTTGTTCCTTACTGTTTTATAGAGATATTCGTAATAATGAAATTTCCTGGGCCATTGAAGACTCCATTGGCATCTTTGATGGAATGAAAAAGCTCAAAACCTTGTAAGTACCCTGAGATTGTACAAATACATAAATGTGATGCTCACATGTTCTGTGTTCTAGAAATGTATTTGTATTTGTTTTGTCCAGGATCTTACAACAGAACAAAGTCAAAACCATCACCAAAAAAGCATTTGAAGGCCTGGAAGAGCTTGAGCACCTGTGAGTAAAAGACCCCGCTTAATCCATGTGTGCATTATTATTTTAATTGCACCTCGGTAAAAGATGTGATGCAGTTCTTGTTTAATAATATCCATTTTTAGGTGTGTCTCATACTACAGCGCTTCTTTCTGCTTCACAGGGACCTCGGCAAGAATGGCATCATGTCGATACACCCCGAGGCATTGTCCCAACTCAGACTTAAAGTTTTGTGAGTATTTACAAAAAAAAAATCAGGATTCATGGTTGATATAAGCACACTAATGCCCCTCGGTTTTGATGTGTAGCATCATCTCCCGTTTTTAATGATGTCTGCACCATGTACACTAATTTAAAGCCTGTCGTTATTTATTTGTCATCTTCTTGCTGGAGGGGCAGATGAAATGGCTTTCTCTGATAACTTCACATTTGTTTTGGTTTGCGTACGTTTTGCTCTTGCTTATTTAATAATGCTTATTTTAAATGTTTGCTTCTCCTTTCGCAGTGTCCTTAACACAAGCAGCCTGCTGTGTGACTGCTACATGCAGTGGCTGGGGCCTTGGCTGACTGATAACCACTTCCAGCACTCTGTCTCTGCTGCTTGTGCTCATCCTGCCAGCCTTTTTGGGCGCAGCGTCCTGTCAGTCAGCCCAGAATTATTTGTTTGTGGTCAGTCTGGACTTTTATTTATATTTTGAATGGCTTAAAAATATCCTTAAATGTCAGTGTTTATAGAAGAAAAAGCACTACTTTCCTAGAACAACAAGTGATGTCATCCATCATCTTCATTCAAAGTGTAAAAGTAGTAAAAGTGTAACAGATTTTCCTGCTAAGTTTGTCAGTTTGTGTCTCTGCTCCACTACAGATGATTTTCCAAAGCCTCATATCTCCACTCACCCGGAGACGTCGGTGGTCCTGCGGGGGAACAACGTCACTCTCAGCTGCGTTGCCTCCAGCAGTAGTGATTCGCCCATGACCGTAGCGTGGCGCAAGGACGGGGAGGTGCTGTACGATGCAGAGGTGCAAAACTATGCCCGATACCAGGACAAAGAATTGATCTACACCACGGAACTTCATCTCCTCGATGTTAATTTCACTGATGAGGGGCGCTATCAGTGTGTGGTCTCTAATCACTTCGGCTCTAACTACTCCACTAGGGCAAAGCTTACCGTCAATGGTAGGACATTTTTCTTAAAGATCTATTTATTGCTATACTGATTTGTAAAACTCAGTTTTGTTCTTTCTTAATATATTTTGGCACTGATTACATTCCCTTTTTGATCATTCCCCCTTGTGATCATTGAAAACCTATTAAACAATAGATTATTTATAATTTTGTACCTGGACGCTTGTGTATTGTCAGAGATGCCAACATTTCTGAAGACTCCCATGGATCTGACGATCCGGACCGGAACCATGGCCAGGCTGGAGTGTGCTGCTGAAGGCCATCCCTCACCACAGATTGCCTGGCAGAAAGATGGAGGCACGGACTTCCCCGCTGCCCGAGAGCGGCGGATGCACGTGATGCCAGATGACGACATCTTTTTCATTGCTAATGTGAAGACGGAAGACATGGGGGTGTACAGTTGCACAGCTCAAAATGCAGCCGGCAGCCTGTCTGCAAACGCGACTCTCACAGTCCTCGGTAAGTTATCCTAATGATTAACTGACGTAGCGGTTTACCACCGTATTTTTCCGAATTATAAGTAACACTTTTTTAAGTCTTTGGCTGCTCCTGCACTTACTATTCAGGTCTGACTTTTTAAAATTAACAATTAATTACCTACAGCCAGGACAGCTCTAGACTAGTGACAACTACTGGCATGTGCTACTCACATACAACACAAATAATGAATTTACCAAAGTCTCCAAACACCTCTCTCTCTTAGAAACTCCGTCCTTCATGCGACCGCTGGAAGACCGGACGGTGGCCCGCGGCGAAACGGCTGTGCTCCAGTGTATAGCGGGTGGCAGCCCAGCTCCTCGCCTGAACTGGACCAAAGACGACGGACCTCTGCTGCTCACCGAACGTCACTTTTTTGCTGCAGCCAATCAGCTCCTGATCATAGTCGACGCTGGCCCGGCAGACGCAGGGAAATACACCTGCATCATGTCGAACACGCTGGGAACAGAGCGTGGCCACATCTACCTGAGCGTCTCGCCGTCCTCGAACTGCGAGACGGGCGCAATGTATGACCAGGATGGCTGGACCACGGTGGGAATCGTAGTGATTGTGGTTGTGTGCTGTGTGGTCGGAACCTCGCTGGTCTGGGTGATCGTTATCTACCACATGCGCAGGAAGAGCGAGGACTACAGTATCACCAACACAGGTCTGCTGGGATGCAACCGTCTGAGACCCTAAGCCGTCAGATCCTATTGCTGTTTGACTGAAGTGGTTTTCCTTGTTCTTTACAGATGAAATCAATTTGCCTGCAGACATCCCGAGCTACCTGTCGTCACAGGGTACGTTGTCAGAGCCGCAGGAAGGCTACAGTACCTCTGAGGCCGGCAGCCATCAGCAGCTCATGCCTCCTTTCTCCAATGGATATGTCCATAAAAGCACGGACGGTGAGGCCTCTCGCTTTTTAAATGGATTTGATGGCATTTGTGCAACTGCAACCGTTTTATTTCATTCCTTTGAATTGCTTTTGCACTAGTTGTGATGCTGATCAGTTATGGTTTATGTTCTTGTACTTGTTACCTGGAACACACTCACTAACAGACCAAACACCACTTTTTGTTTCATTTTCAGGTGGTGCTGCTCCTCTGGTTATCTGCTCTGACTGCTACGACAACGCCAACATCTACTCCCGCACGCGGGAATACTGCCCCTACGCTTACCTGGAGGACGAAGACCCTCTGGACAAGACTGTCCCAGGCCTCAGGGACGGCTTCCACGACAGTGACCAGCACAAGGATTTGGCACTGCAGAACCTCATCAGTAATCAGAACTCCTCCGTCTTTTGTTGAATTGCATGAAAAACATGTTGAACAGCCGCTCCGTCCCTGGAACCAGGTCTGGAATCAGCAGTTCCATTTAATCTGGACATCTGGAGTGTTGAAAGACAGCATTTATTAGGAACTTTTAGGTTGGGCTCACACTGCAGCGATGCTAATGCTGTCTTCCTCACCTTTTTTTTTTTTTTGCAGATTCCTATAGCAGAACCTTTTGGAGGGAAGGGGAAGACCTGTCCACCGATCACCAAGCAGGAGCGGTCCATCACTCTGTGACGGTACACCGGACGCCTCCTCCGACCTCCACCGCTGAGGAGCAGCATGAAGCAGAGGCGGATCGTTACCCTCAGGACCACAGAAGTGCTGCAAACAGGACTAACTCCCAGGAGCACCCCGCTGCCCCCACATAACTCCTCACACGGTTTGGCCTTTGAAGTCCTCACCGACGCTCCCCCTTTGCTACACTTCTCCGCCATTCCCCACCCACTACCTCCGAAAGCACTCTTCACATTCTGCCAAAGGTTGCTCTTTTGTATGTTTACATTCCCTTTTAAATGAAGCAGACAGAAGACCGACAGTCTCCCACCCCGACGACCACAGAGACTGAAGAAGTTGACATCAGCAGCGCCGTCTCGACACATCCTCATCTGAGATTTGCTCTTTTTTTTTATAGAGACTATGAATGTATGATGGCCAGATTGGGGGCAGTTTAGCGCCTGGGTGCCTGGTTTCTGCCACAGATATCCTTTGGAGCGACTGACTTTCCTGTGGTACAAGCGACCAGCTCAGTGACCCCCCCGGGCGAAAGTTGACGGGACGGTAAAAGCGTGTCGGCTCCCACCCCCCCAACACCCCCTCCGGCTTCGAAATCCTGCTAGCTGGAAACTTGTTATGCAAAACCCAGAGACAGGTCACACCAAAATGTGGTGTATATTATCAGTATAAATGAAAATATATATCCTATAATACCTTTATTATCTGAACTACTTTCTGTCCTATCGCAGATACCGTTATTAATACTTTAGTGGTTTCCTGTAAATGGGAAAACTGTACATTCTCTTTATTTTTCTGCACACATGACAATCATTTTTTTTTGTTTCTTGTGGTTGTGTGTCAGGTGGCCTTTTTTTTGCTTTTAACAAACATTCTCAGTTGCCTCCACCGTGTTCATGTACAGAATGCACTGATCATTTTCCCGTCACGCTAACTGGCGCTTAATTTAATGGTGTTAAACTTAATATTCAGTGTTTATTCTCTTGAATTTTAAGAAATAATCATTACAGCTTCAGTTGCCGTCATACTGCTAATGTAGACACATTGGACTGTGAAAATTGAGAATGTATTGTATTTTATATTTGTAAATATGTTAAATTTGATAACCTCTGATTCCAGACAGATTTGAGACAAAAGCTGAGTCATTTAAATTCGTCATACCTCTTTACTGTCACAGCGTAGCCTAAAACGTTTACCTGATGGTCCGGGTAAAGACATGAAATACATTTGTTTTTTCACATCAACTAAAAACATTGAAGCCACATAAGAAATATTTCTGTTTTGAAAATGGCTAATGCGAATTGTTTTTACTTCAGGAATGTCACAATTCTGACTTGGTTCAGGAAACGTGACTCAAAAAAACCTGTTTGCCTTCTCAAGAAGGCAAATAGGCCATTTAAACTGTTTTGAATACATAAATATGCAAAAATCTGCTGATGTGCAGTTGCTACAACCAAATTCTCTCCTACTCCACAATGTTTCCTTCATTTGTGCTCTGAAATATGACAGCCATGACCTGAAAACTGTTGGCATCCTCGCCAATTCCTTCTAAAGTCCACGACGTGCACGCACACCTTTCTGTTTTTGACTCTTTTTGCAGAGCGACGAATAACTGAGAACTGAAAACATTTAAATTTCTTTGTCAGCAGTTTAGAAGGAATCACTGAACTGAAATGGCCTTAGCTCTTGGCTGTACGTCTTTCTGGGTACCCGAGTCTGAACAAGCAATGTTTCAGTGGTCCTTTTTCTCTTTGTTTTCTTTGCTTTTTCCTTTTTTTTCCCCTTTGCTTGCTCCGACTTGTTGTTTTCATGTTCAGCCTCCGATCAGTCGCTCAGCACATTCCAAGCCGTTCTTTTCATTGTGACCCCTGGATTCCTTCCCCGCTCCTCAGTCTTGGTTGTTTTGCTGCTGACGGAGGGCCGAGGTCGGCGCCATCGAGCCTCCCTCTCTCCTCAGCAGTTGTTAATCAAACCTGGACGCAGTAGCCGCACACAGGCGGCAGACGTCAGCTCACATTTAATGTGCAGCTTATTTTGTTTTCACAACGTCTTATGACTTTATACCAAAGTTCAGCACTAATCATGCTGGAAATGTCTGATGCTGCTTTTTTTTTTTAATTGTTTGATCATTTGAGTAGTCGAAACTTGTTTGCCTCTACGTTTTGTCAAGCATGTACAAAGAGCCTTTTGTTTTAGCAGTTACCACATCAGTAAACATGAACTCTGATATTCTGATCATTTTGACTTGTATTTTTTTCCCCTGAGAAAGGTTTTACGTTGAAGATAGAAGACCTCTGCTGAAACTAGAAAAAGGTTGCATGTCATTCCAGGTACAAGAACATTTAATCTAGTATATTTATAATTTAGTTTATTTTGACGGTAATAAAACATATCTTCGGGGATGATTAATGACAGAGTTGAGCTCTTTCGCAGGCAATGCAGAGGTAAATGCAGCTTAGGCTGCTGTCTTTAAAGGTGTATCAAAAGACGAGGAAGCTGGAAATCAAGCTGGAAATCGCTTAAATTGTCGCTGCAACAGTAGGTGGCGCTGTGGAGACGCTATACGTTCAGTCTGACATGTCATCTTCATTATTTCATTTAAATTACATATAGCAACAGTTTAGCCACAATCGGTTCACGTTGATTAAATCTTGAATCATATTTGTAATCTCAGGTTCCCAACCGTCAGAGAGGAGACCGCCGCCATCGCCGACGTTGACTTGCAGTACCACCGCGCACCGAAAGATGGCGACAACGGAGCCGCCAGGGGGCCACGGGCGGCGCTGGTCGTAAAAATGGGCGTTTCGCTGTCTGGCAGCATCATTCTCGGAACTGCCAGGTGTGTTCAAACCTGTAGCGGACAGCCGTTTCCAAGCGTCTGTCAGGTCATTCACTGTGGATTGGATCTCAGCCGCTAACGCCCAGGAGATGAGTGTTCTTCTCTGCCTCCTTACAGGTTTGAGGGATTTATCGTTAACGCACTCCTTTTAACGGTGCGATTACCGCCGAGCGAGAGTTGATGTGTTGTTTCTCCGACGTAAGGCTCTTTCCAAAGACGGATTATGCTTAATAGAGTAACAATTGAGGGCGTCGAACCTGGCTCCTGACCGTTTTAACCACCTCGTCGCCGCCAACTCTCCTGGTTTTACGCACAAGGGGCGCCTGGAAATCCTGCAAACCAGACAAGCGTGCGCGCACAGGAGCCCCAGTGTTTTGACAGATCTCAGCGGCAGACTGACGGAGTAAATGTCACGAAGATGAAATCAGCAGCAGGACGGGAGAATAACTCAGGATGGTTTATTAGGCCGCACCACATCTCTTAACGTCCAAGGGGGGGAAAGAAGGCAACCATAACCGTAACTTTGATCGCTCGTTGTTCTGAATCACAGAGGAATAACGATGTCCAGAACGCTGAAGAAGAAGAAACACTGGTCCAGCAAGGTGGTGGAGTGCGCGGTGTCGTGGGGGAACCTCGGGGACTTCGGCTCCGTGGTGGAGGTTCTAGGAGGAGCCGAGGTGGGACAGTTCCCCCACCTCGGCCAGATGAAGCTGGACGTGTTGGTGTGCCACGTAGGGAAGCTGCCCTACTACGGGGACGTGTTGCTGGAGGTGAACGGGACCCCAGTGAGTGGACTTACAAACCGCGACACCCTGGCTGTCATTCGCCACTTTCGGGAGCCCATCCGCCTAAAGACGGTGAAACCAGGTGCGTGTCCGACTCATGTCACACACAAGCGGTTGGATACACTATGTCGTGTTTACTGGCTGAACCATATCACAGCACGAGCATACTGATTTGTGATACATCCCGACGTGGTCGCGGAACACGCTGCCTGTCAAACGGTGCACATCTGGGTTGGTGCAGCCAGATGACCGCGCAAATGACGCACCGCCGATCGCTTCCCAGACCATGCCACCTATTGTGGTTTAACGTCTAATTGGAATGGTCAGTTCTCCCTCTGCTCTGTCTGGGAGATCAAGTAGTGATAATGGTAATAATGGCAGAATGCCCGGTCGGTGCCTTCTAGGCTAAGTGCACTTTCATGCATAGATAGATATTAGGCGTAATTACAGCGTCTCCATTAGTCTGACTGCTCTGCTGCCACTGGCCACTGAAGCTTGAGTGGTTATTACTGCTCCCATATCTGTTTCATCATGTTTCTATCCATCTCTCAATGAATCCTGGCTACAGGAGATTCCTATAAATTACAATGTGGTTAAAGGAGAAATAAAAAGGTTAAAACCCCAAATATCCCCCAAACGAATCTCCTTTAAGAACAAAATAACCCCATATATATATTCTACATTACATGCTCATTTGTGTAAAGAAATTGTATTTCAACACATGGTCATCTGTGCTTATCTAGAATTTGCTTTATCACAAACCTTAAAACAGCATTCAGAGGGAAAAGAACATTTTCAGATAGTCACAAGGTCACAATTGCTATGTATATAAATTCAAGGTCCAACATGTTTCCAGGGAAACCCCAACCGAAAGAAAAATAATTAAACCATATTGCCATTTTTGCTTTTTTCCCATTTTTTGTCCAGTATGTTGGTTTGCAGATCTCTTGTGATCAGAGGATGCTCACTGAAATTTCCCTGGTGCCTTCCACAGAGGCAGGGCAGTATGTTGCTGCCCCACATGCTACCAAACGCCACTACCTCTGCCCCACTAAGTCAGGATGATTAATCAAAGGCAGAGGCATAGGGCAAGTGAAGCGAAATGGGGGAGAGACACGGGCAGAAATCTGCCCTTACGGTTCACAAACACCCAAGGTGAAGCAGAGATGCCAGCTTTTAATGTAGTTTGCAATATACTGAGTCAATTCTGACAATTATTTTAGATTTGTTTCTGGTCCTTTTGAGGCCTGAAAATTTTTTCAGCAAAAACTGAAAAAATTGCTTTTTTTAACCTGAAAAAAGCAACATCTGCTTTGCAAGAAAATCACACAACCCCCTTCCACGAGGGTCTCCAGCATCAATGGATGAGTTTCGTACGATTTGCCGATACTCATATTTAATTCAGAGTTCTTCGCATAATTGACCCAGCCAGTGGATTTTCTCCACTCTGATGGAGGCAGTGGCGTGAGGATCAGCTGTTACCAGGACGCCGAGATCAGAGCGCGGCTAGCAGCGATGGACAGACTTTCTAGGCCTGCCAGATGTTCTCCCCCGGGTTCTCCCTATAAGATCGCGTTGCCCTCCTGAGCGGGTGGGCTTCCTGAGCCGCTGCTGCTGCTGAAGATGTGTACATCTTCCCTCCATCTTTGATCCAGCTTGGCCAAGTCGCTGTTTAAAAACTAGCTGCTCACGTTGGTGTGGGAGTGTAATTCTAGCCTCTCCCCCTCTCATATGAAAATTAGGGGGTTCCTGCTGATGAAACTGCTGTTTCCAACCACACCTTTAGCTAAACGGAGGAAATCAAAAGCCATTTCCAACCTGTGGCTGTTGTTGTTGAGCTGGATGCACAATCACTCCAACAGCTCATGAATAATTCCTCACCCAGCGCGGCGCAGAGGTTGTAAATCCCAGTTTTATTTTGCCGTTTGGGAGATTAACATTCACCACGTGAGGCGTTGTTTAGGTTGCAGTCAAAATTAGTGTCGCGGTGCTGAACATGGCGGCGAAACCGAACAGATCGCAGCTGCGCTGAATAAAATATTAGCCAGCGTAATGACACAGCATTTCGCTATCTTTACGGAAAACGATGCTCCATAATTGCCATTGTGAAAACGAAGACAGTCTAAGCCTGCGAAATCATTCATTGATGCTTTGCTCTCGTACAATGGGATACGCTTTGGCCTTCTTCATCTTTGGAGCCTCATTTTGTCATCAAATTTGAATAAAAGCCGCGGCGAATTCGGCCGGTGATAACAGCCGATGACTTTGCTGATCCTGCCGATCATCAGAAAAGAAGACGGTGAAAAACAGTAGCGAGTGTGGGTTAATCACAATAATGAGCCTCTCGTGGCAGGAATTGCCTCTCGGTGGAATTGTCCTCTCGACAGGCGATCTTTCTTCACCCCAAAGACATTTGCAATCGGCTGCATATATGACCGAGGAGGGTGACTTTCAAAGAGAGGTTGTACAATTGTGTGTGATTTTAAATCAAAGGTGATTTTGTGACACCAACTCTGAACGGGACCCTGGTGTTTTCTTCTGAGTGACTGTCTTTGTTTACAATTACAACGTTTTTGCCCTCGTGGATTCTAAAGTGTGGTGATTTAACAACCCTGGTTGTAGTCATGTGGTTTTGTGATGAAGGAGCCTACAGCAAGTCTTTGTGGAAGGCATCACTGACACATCCTTTCCTTGCTAAGGCTTGTTATGCTCAGGGTTTATTCTCATCGTTCTCATTGCGCCTTTTTTCGGCTTTTTTTAAATAGTTATACCGAACTTGTAGGGCTGTTGACTGACTGCATGCCAGACTCTTAAGGGGAAAGTTCTGCATGGTGACCAGTGTCTATGAGTGCAACAGCAGCAGGCACTTGAATACACTCTCACATTGCTTCGTTAATAGGGCCAGCTGTTGCCGTGTCAACGCAACTCATCTAAGCCAACGTGCGGCTCCTCCAGACTACTGCAAGCGTGACAGTTAGCCGAAGTGTGTCATCCCATCGCTGGCGTCAACCTTCTAACCTCGCCTTGGCTGAGTTCAGAGACGATCGTGCAGCTGTCATTGTTTTTATGTCTCGTTTGGAAAGATGAAAACCTTGAGGAAGCTTTCAAAATGTTCGGTTTTTGGCTGTAGAATATTGCGCCGAAGCACGGCTTGTTTGTCCATTGTGACTATCGTTAAGCATCTCCTGGATGCGCCTCCGGCGGCTGTCAGAGCTGCTGTCTGACAGACATGAACAGAGAGAAGCCGCTCTAGCAGAAGGCTTTGCAAATGAGAATTCTTACTCATCCATTTTTAAATAGGGTTTAAATTATGAGGCCTGGGCATTTCTTCTTTTTCTATTTTAACATAACGTTAAGGCAGATAAGGAAGGTCCAATCAGCTGTTGGTAGTTTCGATTTTAGGATTAGAATTCCAAAATATGCCTAGATAATAATAATATGGAATAAATGACATTTGGCCTTCTTGACATCTGAAAACGATTTATTTTTTTGGTTTTTCTTTACCTGCCAAATGTCTGGATTTGCTTTACCGGACACGCTATATTTTTGTGAGAGCGTCTTTGAAAAATACAGCTGACAAAACACAGACTAAAAATAACATCTCAATTTCAAAAGCCTTATTTTTATAAAGTGTGCATTTGAAAATGACATTGTTGGGCGCAAGCTTTGGATTGTGTTTGTCAGATTTTTAAGATGACAAAAACTTTGGTTCTGTTGTAGTATGTAAAGTCTGATTTTTATTTATCAGTGAACACATTTCAGATGCAGTATATTGACATTGTCATGTATTGCTAACGGTGCATCAATGCCATTACAGCACCGTAAACATCCCATAGTATCCTCTCTGACCTTCCGCAGTAGCCTGCAGCGTGCAGCGCCGCTCCAAAACGAGTGTTGCAGCCACCACAAGCCCTCACTAATTCATCATTACCACAGGCTGAGCGCTCCGCCCGCGTCTGCGTGTCTGTGGGGAAAGTAAAATAAACCAAAAGCCGCTCCCCCCTGGCATATTTTTCATTCTTGCTAGTTGAATCTCAGGTGTAGGCGGAGTCTGGCACGCACCGCCATCACCTGCTGTGACCTCCACACCAGCGGCTCGCACAGTCACATGACTCACTGCTGGGATCAAACTTGAGCGGGGACAGTTCGGTCTTGTCAAAGTTGAGAAGGATGAAATCCTTCTGCCCGATGGAGGGAGAGCTTGCCTAGAGAAGCCTGGATGCTGATTGAGTCCAGGGGTAGGCCTCACAGCCCAAAGGTCCTCGTTTTGATCGGATGTGGACTGAAAACTTGCATCCTTTGGAAAATAATGGCCTATAAGTTGTGTGTAAAAAGTGCAGTATAAATCACATAAAGTCCCCAAAGATACTGCATATACCCTGCCTGTTTTATTATCCATCGGTGGCCAAATTAAGTATATTTATGAAGATAATTTGGTAGAATAGCTGTTCTTGCCTACTGGCTTTAACACTGGATACATTTTTGCCATATCTTTTCTTTTCTTCTGAATTTGAAGGCATATTACAACATGTATTTTTTCATGTTCTTTTTTCTTTATGGCTACATACAGTCTTTAGATTTATCATTTAGATTTGAAATAAAGAAAACGAGACGAGTGACATGAATTCAATACTTTGCTAACCTATTGTTGGTTGCTGTGGTAACGACCTAGGCTTAAGTACACTTTTGCATTGATTTAATAGATGTTACGTGTAAACAGTCAGATAAAGGCAGAATAGGACAGGATTGCTTGTTCACGAAAATAATGAATAATAATGCTTAAAACTATCAAGATTGAATGTTAAAAAAAAAAGGTAAAAATAACCTGATAATGTTGTGCTGGGATGTCACTGGTTGTTTTATAATATTGGATTTTTTTTTTCTAATAATTCCCTGCACACTACAAAGCATTATACATTTGTAATCATCTAAACAGGATTATGGTCTTAAATATTAAACATGTCATCCGTGCAGTCACTGAATAGAGTAGTTTTTTTTAAATTTTAAATAAAGGAGAGCACAGTTTTTTTTGCTGTGATTATTGACTGGAGGGGATGGCAGGTGAGGAGTCATCGTGTTGCTATAGGATTCTTGTTTTCTTTCACCAGGGGCGTAGTCACATTAGCAGTCACCTCACCCACTTTAGCTTAATATATTATCGGGCTTTTCCCCGTGCATGTGACTCACCATTTTTCCATTTATCCAGATGTGAATTACGCTCCAACTGGTGTTTTATGATGATAGGGGCTGGGGTCACCTCCAGACAGCTCGCAGGTAATGGCCCCTGACATTTGCGTTAGCCCGCCCCCCCAAAGGATGATCAGCAGGCAGCCAATTCTAATGGGCTGTTGATGGTGGTGATTTCACCGCTTGTAAATACAATGATGAACCTACTGCGGCGTTGACAGTCGCAGGTGTCACCTTCGTATAAATACAGCCTTTGAAACGCGGTGCTTCTTTTCCCGTCTTGTCTCAGCTGTGTGACTGGTGGTCTAGCTGCTACCGTCGTGTCTCTGCACCAGCTAGTTTATTATTCCCTGGCTGTGTGAGTCACTGTGTGCTTCTGGCAGCAGGGGAACAGCTGGCCTTGTAGAATCCTAATGGCCAAGAGCGAGCGACGGGCTCCCCGTCCGCCAACCTGCTGCGGGCGTGCCGCTGAATGCCAATCAGAAATTAGGGTTTGGACAAGATGGATCAGAGTAGGCGAACGCTGGAGGGATTCGAACGGCTGGAGAGCCCTTAAATAGGTAGGGATGGGCGCAGGTCTGCTTCCTAAACGCTGAAAACAAAAAGCAGTCCTCGTCAGGGTTGTCTGACCGCCCAGACACACCTTCCCCAGTGCTGCTGTGTGACAATGTGTCCTGTTCATCTTTGGCTTTGCAAGGCTTTCTTTGTAACATACAGTAACTGGGAAGAGTAAAGCAGAGATTAAGCTCCGTTAGCCTGTTTTTCAGGAGTGACAGTTATAAATGGCACCAAAGGAAAGGGGCCGTTTTGATGCTCCTCTAGGTCTCTGAAGACCTGTAGTATCTCCTGCACAGTCTGCTGCTTCAGAGTAACTCATCCGTAAGTTTGCGGGCACATTTAATTAGGTTTAATGACACTGATGCATTATCAGGTGTCAGCAGACACCTGATAGCAGCAAATGTGGTTGTATTTGTCACATATCGAGGGGTACCATCAATTCTGCAGTGGAATTATGTGGCTTATGCATATTATTTTCAATTGTTGATAATGTACTGATGTGAAAACCAGGAATACGCTCGTACACGTAGCTACGGCATTTTGATGTCTTGATTTTACAGCATGCACATGGTGGTCTGCATGACACAGATGTTGCTAACAGCGGGATGGGATGATGAGTGGTTGCAGAAGCCCCAGCTAGCCTGTCACTGCCTAATGTGATTACAGACAGCTTCACAGAGTCATCCTGACTGATGAAGGGAGGGCATCAGGGAACGGGCAGATGGATGAGTCGCGGTTTTGTAAACAGCTGCGCGTATCTCTGTTGTGTAATGTCGCAGCGTAGAAACAGCCCCTGCATGACAACCGTAACTGTGTCATTGGCGGGGCTGTGCACTGCCGAAGCTCTGGATTATTTCCCACCAAAAATGCATCTCGTGTGCTTGTTTGCCTGATGGCGTCCATGTCAACAGATCTTAATTGTTAAAACCGTGTGGAAAAACTAGAAGCGTGAGACAGGAAAGCTTATGTTAAGGTTTTAGGCAGAGCAGGTATGCTAATCAAAATATCACCTACATATGTATGTCATAATGAACAACTTTTGATGTTTATGCATTGTCATTAAATGAGTTTTATTTTTGTATTTTTACTCCTTTAAAAATATTAGTCTGGCTAAGCCAATCCATACAAGCCGCTGCCTCTCTGTCACAGACTGGCTGTTGGCTCCTTCCATGACCTTCATTATTCTGAGAGTGCTGGTGTTGTGATTTACCACCACACTCCGTCAGATTAGAAACTGATTGGCTCCGGCCACTAAAGCCCACCGTGTGAGTTTTCATCTTGGTCCTAGCCGTGTAGTCTGGAAGTCACTCAGATGTTTGCACTTTAGCTTTTTCATTTCTCTCAGATGTGACGTGCACATCTGAAGTGCGTCCTGTTGATTCCTGCTAATTCGGGAAAATGGACAGAAGATATGAAATAAAAAGCTATTTTTTTTGTTTTGTTTTGTTTGTGTGGGGTTTTTTGTTTTCAGTATTTTTTTCAAACTTCACTTTTCCTTAACTCTGTTGCTCAGGCTGTCGAGTTTTCTGACTAATTCAGGTTCATAAATATGGAGGATTTTTTTAAAGTAGTTTTCATTAATAATAAAACTGCTATGACTAAGTCTTTTGCAAGTCTGCAAAAGAACCACTGGCAGAGATAGATGGACAGTAATTCAGTTCTGTGCCCTAGGAATTGAATATTTCAAGCAACAAAGTAAACAGCTATACTAATCCAAACAACCTCGCCTCCGGTTGCCTACATTAAGGTTTTTCTCAACTTCCAAATAATGAGAATAAGGTGCGAGCGCACCCTTAGGGTCTTTGAACGGACATATGTCGGAGACGTCAGGTTTTGGCGTTGTCTGAGCTGCAGCTGCGGAGGCCAGTAAGGCCTAACAGTGGCAGACTCTCTCTGCCTTCAGCTCTTTCCAGCACTCGCTCGTCTCCGCTCTGGTGCACTTCAGGCGTGTCTGTTCTCTCCTAAGCAGTGCCAGCGATGCGTTCACAAACTGTGGCTTTACCTTTGAAATTTTCATACAAATGTGTTGACGACATTGGTGCATCTTCCCTTTTGTCCAGCCTCATGTCTTATGTGCGATATTATAAAAACGGCTTGTTTTGGGAGCCCTGCCTTTGAATTTAGATAGAGCTGCGTCACACTTACCCTTGGTAAGAACATTTGGAATTTATTGGCGTTGATTGTTGGTCATCAGTCTTCAAAATTTAAGATTTGTTGTTGTCCTATATGTGATGATTACAGCAGAGATTACTGGCAAGATAAAATGGCAAAAACCTGCTGGCGTAAACGTGTCTACAGACACGTGCGGTGATCTGTCCCGGCCTGGCTGAACAAGCCAGAGAAGGTTGAGGAGAGGACACTGCAGGTTTGGCTTCGCACTATTGACAGAACACACCTCTGTGGCGTGTGTTGAATTCAAGATGCTGCATGTCAGTGATGTTTAAGGAAAAACCAGTGGAACCAGTGACCGCTGTCTTTGTTTTTTTTCTTTATTTTTTTAAAAACAAGAGAAAATGGAACGAGACATTGAAGTACAATGAGAAAACGTGTTTTCTATCTCCTCAGAAGGAATAATATTCCTTTATGACTAATATAGGAAAAAACCTCTATATGTGTTATATCTTTTTGTTTGCATGCAGTTTTGTTTAAATAAATACATTGATCTACATGTAGTATAAAGTTAAACAAATGGAGGCATGTCCAATATTAAAAATCAGTCATTTTTGCATTTTTATCACTTTTTTTTTCCTCAGTTTTACTTAATATTATAATAATAATTATAAAAAGTTACAATGAGATTAATTAATTACAGTTACAATGAAATTGTAGTAATGCATAAAAGTGCTTTTTAAATCTTCTTAAAATTTAAAAAAGTGGTCTTTTGCAAGCACACATATTTTCACACACACACACACACACACACATACACATACACACACCACACACACACACGCAAAAGCATGCACAAACTTGTTGCAACAATAAGGGCAGAGTTAGCCCCAAGTTATTTGTCAATTCTTATGTCCATCCATGTGAGAGGACGTGTGTGTGTGTCGCGTTTGTGCTGATGCTGTGCGTGTTTGTGTGCGCGTGGGCGTCAGTCTATGTCAAACATCAACTGGCTTTGGCTGATGAAGCCTTTTCCGATGATTTGTGTCTGCTGTCTTTGACACGTCTTGGTTGCAGACACAAAGCTGACCTGCTGGTCTGAACAGACTGTTTGGATCTGACTCAGTGCTGCTACGTGACTCTGCTTGTCTTTGTTACCGGCTTCAGCTTAGTCATCTATCGCCGTTACCAAGGAGGTTGCCTTTTTTTTTTGCCGGTGTTTATCTGTCTGTAAGCAAAATAACTCGAAAAGTTGGTAACGGATTTTAATCAAGTGCTTTTCTCGTTTTTTTTTGTTTTTTTTTGATAACCGTGATCAACACGGGGTTTGGGATCCACCCAGCCACACCAGGTTTCTTTTTCAAGCACAAACACATTAAAGTTTTCACTCCTCACTGCCCGTGATCCTTCTGCCAACAGCAGTTCATAAACCCCGATGATACACAACTGTACAACTATCAAGAAATATTTAGGGTCTCTTCTGCTCTCAGTCTATATTTAGGCTTTTAAAGTTCCTAAAACATAAAGAATATGATGTTTCTCTGGCATTCCTCTGATACCCTAATGAGTAATTAGTGTATTTAAATATCATGTTTGAAGGCTATTGGTAGGGCAAAGGAATGATCATCGTTAACGCATGCTGAAAGAAAAGACAGACGCAGAAACAGTGACAGACTAAATGGGTAAAATTAGCCATCTTGCATAATAAATCTATGCTGTTGGGCCAAGTTTCCATGGTAACAGTAGAGAAAGCCACCAAGAACCAAAAAAGCGGGCAGTCTCGCTAAGATACATCAAATATGCTGCGGATTGTAAAAAGAAGCCTGCGAAGCTGCCGGTCCGACAGCTGACCTCTGACAACAACAGCACGTGTTTGTTCAGGTCAGCCCCTTCCCCCCACCCCCAGTTCCCTTCATTTTGGCTGCTTACGTTTCTGTTATTATGGGGCTCTCATGGATTCATCTGTCAGTAGATGTTTCATGATAGGAGGTGGCACGCTGCACAAGCACTGGAGCATTTCTGCTCAAGGTGCCCTCTCTCCCTCCCCTTCCCCTCTCTTCTTTTTTCCCCCCTGTTTGCAAGCATCCTTTTGTATTTGCCTCAATTCTTTTCAACCCCCCCCCCCCCCCCCCCCCCTTCCCCACCCACCCAACAACAGACAAGCGCACGCAGACGCAGACGCACACTGCACACGTCAAATCACATACACACATTGCTGAATTGCCACGGGGGGTGAAGGGGGGGAAGCCATGCTGAGGTATGTGTGTAGGATGAAGCACAGGCCTGGAGTCAATAGGTAGATAAGTTGCATTGACTGCAAAGAAGAAAACAGGTTTTCCTTTATAGCTGCAGCTTTGAACATGTTTAGTTTGTACCTACGTGGTTCCATTTACCTCTTTGACTCTTTTTTTATTCTTTTTTTGAGAGGTGGGGCGGAGAGAACACGTTCGGTTCAACAAATTCTTTGTCTGCTGCAGACCTTGATGTTGCAATGCTAGACAGCTGGAGGGGAATAACTGGATGCGCCTGCCTGACAGTTGCTCGGAGGGAGTAGCCAGTCTGTGCTGCAGTCTGGACCGGTATTTCCAGATCTGAGGTGTGTGTGTGTGTGTGTTGTTCGTTCCCCCGGCTCGCACGTGCATCCACGTGCTCGTGTTTGTGTGTCAAGCAGCACTGCAGTTTTGTTTTTAAACCACTGGTTAAAGCCAAAACGACAACATGTTCACCGAATTACACGAACAGTCAGAGTTTCACAGGGAACTGAAGTGAACAGTTTGAAGGAGAGGTTCATCATAGTTTTAAATCCCTAATCCACACGTGTGTGTGTGTGTGTGTGTGTGTGTGTGTGTGTGTGTGTCTGTCTGTGTGTGATTATTCTGATCAAAGATAATCCCCAGTAGG
>CAAE01015043.1:841191-860415 GCA_000180735.1 Tetraodon nigroviridis | reverse complement strand
TCGATGACCCGCAGTACGGCACATACTACGTCGAGTAAGTTGAATTGATTTAATGATATAATGCAATTTGAGCACCGCAGCTCTGCAACAGCGCCACTCGAACCCATTTCACCAGGAGGAGCAGCGCGCACGTGTATATCACACTGCTTGTACGTGTGTACATCGCCAATGAGGCAGCATAAAACAAAGCTGTCTAAAAATACACACACAGATGTAGCACTCAGCTGATCGTGATTAGTACGGGTGAGAACAGCTGACTCTGGTCTGAGCTGTGCTGAGGATTGCTCTGACAAGGATTTGAAGGCAGCTCTGAAGTGGTAATAAGCATGTGTGTCGGTGCGGTTTGTTCTTCAGTTTTGTATATTTGTACATGCGTTGAACCAGTGAAATCCAGCCATTATACCAGCTATGAAGAGAAGTAGAGATATTTTGTCTAAGTCTAACCCTAGCTGCAGTTTTCATGCCAGCGGGACTTCAGGCTCTTTATTGTGTTGTGTAGAGGATGCTTTATTATTTTGTCATGTGTGCATTTCCTTCCTATAACGCAAAAAGCTATCCCTGTTTCCTTCCATTATAAGGCAAGCCAGCCTTTACTGTATGCAGTGTTTATGAAATATATTTATAATGACGCCACTTTAGCAGCCCACTATTAGGGAAATAATGGCTCTATTTTATTAAAGGTGCATCCATTATTGATGAAAAAAAATTGCAGGCGACTCAGTGAGTTGTGTTAAGTGCTGTGTTCTGTACGTTGCAGCCACATCAACCAGAAAACCCAGTTTGAGAATCCAGTTCTGCAGGCAAAGAAAAAGCTGAGCCAGGAGACCGCAGCAGCAACATCTTCCAAAGGTAACATGAAAACGCAACAAAGGCGTGATCACACGCTGTAACCGGAAGGTTTCCATCAGAATACACGTTTGGCAGTTTAATTACATCGATACCTTGATAGTGGTTATTTAGTGTAGCGAGTATGTCTTTAGATACATATTGCATTTCTGCATCTCATCCAAAGCCGCATGCACAGCCGCAGGAAGAAAAAAGTGGCCTAGCCAGTCAGCAAGAAAGTAAAATTGTGAAAAAGTACCCCCACCTGCAGCAAAGACTCAACAACTTTTGTGATACTTGAACTACTAATGGTGTTTGAGGTTCACATATGCTGCAGACTAGTACTCAGAAAGGCCAAGCATCATCACGGATTTCTGTACTTTTGGGGTCACGGCTGCAAATTGCAGCAGAGTTTCAATATTCAGAGTTTTGGAGGTCATCCCCGATGTGATCTTTTCTAAAGCAAGTGTGCATCCCTGAAGCTCGCCGAGTAATTTCTTCCTAATGGTTGAGACACCGTTGATCTGTCCATGATTAAAAATTGAAAGATAACCTTATCAGTTTTAATCAAGACTATTAATGATCCTTTTCCTCAGGACATGACATATAATTGGAGTTTCTGGAGCAAAATATTCCCATTACCCCAACTGTAATTCATGAATGCTATCCAGAGAGATTTACATTTAGTGAATGTCGATGGATCAGATGGTTACGTTTGTTGGTATCCAAATTTCAGCTCCTAAACACTGGGACAAAGACAATGCACACATTTGCACATTAGTTTCCTTCCTCACTGCCCTTTCTGACTTCACACACAAACAGAGGAATATTTATTTCAGCACCCAGTGGGGGAAGGATGAAAAAAACATTTCGTATTTGTATTTATCAAGCAGTTTGTATGTAATTATGTAAATGCACTTCGCTTGATCCATGCAGCAGTGTGGGCATCTGGTCTCCTTATGAGCTGTGATAAATTACTCTCCATCTCACCAGTCTGTAAATGGTTTTTGACTCACTGCTCAGCAGTGTGACAAACTAAGCAGACCTGCGTCTGAGTTCTTTTGAAGGTAATTAAAAGGAAATAGCATCAGCAGGCACCGAGTGAGTTCGTGTTCATAAACCCATTAGCTAATGTACTGCGCTTTGATTTGCATGTTTAATATTATAAATTTAGAGACATTTATTTAAATATCGCCATTGTGAATGACTTTTAGTTTGCCAGTGAGTTGGGTATACACGTGTACCTTGGTGAAGAATTCAAAAATTCACGTGCATTCTGCAGGTAAAGGAGGCACGAGGGGTTTCACGTCAGACCCCACTCAGCTGGAGGGAGAGTTGTACCACACGTCACTGAAAAAGAGCCCGCAGGGCTTTGGATTCACCATCATCGGAGGCGATCGCACCGATGAGTTCCTGCAGGTGAAAAACGTACTTTGTGACGGTCCTGCTGCCAATGACAACAAGATGAGATCTGGTGAGCAAAGCATCTGCAAATATAAATGTCACCAGTGTTACTGGACCTTTCCACAAAATGAGTGAAATCCTACAACTTAAACGACCACAAGTTTCAGATTTTTCTGAGTTTTGCATAATCTAGTATGCAGTTATGATAGTTTTTACGTTTTGAAAAAAGAAAAAACAAATCACTCCATCAGAATTTTAAAAAGTGGGCTTTAAAGGTCATTTCCCTTCTCTGTTTTAGGTGATGTCATCGTTGAGATTAACAGGATGTGCGTGCTGGGTAAAACACATCCAGAGGTGGTGCAGATGTTCCAGTCCATTCCCATTAACCAGTATGTGGATATGGTTCTTTGCCGCGGCTATCCCCTTCCTCCAGATGTGGATCTCAACAACGATGACCCGCTACCGCCTCCTCCGCCGCCCCCAGCCTCCCAACCACAGCAGGCCTTGCATGGA
The DNA here is from genome assembly GCA_000180735.1 of Tetraodon nigroviridis. Classification (NCBI taxonomy): domain Eukaryota; kingdom Metazoa; phylum Chordata; class Actinopteri; order Tetraodontiformes; family Tetraodontidae; genus Tetraodon; species Tetraodon nigroviridis. Next base: position 857,673 of record CAAE01015043.1, on the reverse strand, counting down.
GGGGAGGTGGTAACAGCTGTGCCCCTCATTAACGGGCAACCGCTACTTGTGAAAGGTGACGTCCTGCACGGTTCTTCTCAGGACCTCCACTACGTCACTGTGGATGCAAGCGGGCGGCCTGTTGTAGCAGCCATTCCCAACGGACGGCAGGGGGAGCGCGGCGAGGCGGCCACCTCCATGCTGAAGCCGGAGCTAGTGAGCGTGCCTCTGGTGAAAGGGCCTGGAGGATTCGGTTTTGCCATTGCTGACTGCCCGCTTGGCCAGAAAGTGAAGATGATCCTTGATGCCCAGTGGTGCCGTGGCCTGCAGAAAGGAGATGTCATCAAGGAGATAAACAGGCAAAACGTCCAAACACTGAGTCATGCCCAAGTGGTGGACATTTTGAAAGACTTGCCGGTGGGAAGTGAGGTCAACGTCATCGTACTGCGAGGAGGTGAGAAACCTTTGTTATCTCCTTTGGTCTGTCACCCTTTTTTGTTCAGCGCTTATGTTAGTAAGTACATATATCAAGCCGCTTATTTACAAAAATTAAAAAAGGGATTTACCGTTTCTTTTTTGCTTTTCTAAATTCTCTTTTTTGTGCTGTTACCGTCAATACAATTTCAACAGTAGCACTGGGAGCTGATGTCAGCGTGCTGATACTGACAGGAGGTGAGGTGGAGATGGGATTAGGCATGCACACTGTCCGGTAGAGGGCTGCGGACAGCCACTGTGTCTGTAACCAGTCACTTCAGCCAGATTAGTAGATCCACCTGCACTAATCTGCTGTTGGCACACGTGATTCTGACTAAACCAAAGAAGTGTGTAGAGGAGGGCGTGGGGGGGGGGGGGGCGGGCTGATGCCAACCCAGCTGCATTTGGACGGGGGTACACTGTGGGCTCTAGGCAGGGCCAACCACTCACCCTCACGTTTACACCTTCAGGCCTTTTCAGAGCAGCCAATTCCAGTTTCCCACATATTGCATGCCTTTTGACTGTGACCCCCCCAGGGGATCCGAACCCAGAACCTTCTTGCTGTGTGGTGACAGTGCTAATCACTGCACCACCATGCTGCCCTGCAGCCAAATCCATCCATCAATCCATCCATTCTCCATACCTGCTTTATCCAAGGGGCGGGAAGCAGGGTACGCATTGGATAGGTCGCCAACCTATCACAGAGGTGGCCAAATCCAATACAGATCAAATTTATACATATATTTCTAAATAAGCAATTATTCTGAAGTCTCGTCTGCAGCCCATGTTCTATAGCTGTACCACCACTTAAACTGTTTTCTCTCGTTACCAACACAAATTGTGTATCTCGCATATCCCCACATTAAATTTTCCAAATCTCATTGAGGCATAATGCAGTCGGTTTCAAGATGGAGAGCAAGAATTACATAAGTGTGGGATGTGCTTGATTTTCAAATAAGAGGAGGAAGGGGAGGGTGTGAACCCTTCAGATGTCTCTTCCATCTCCTGCTCTGCCCCCAAGGATGTGCTGCGTAAGTTCGTGAACCCCTGGATTGGCTTTGATCGTTAACAGAGAGCAGGCGATTCCTGCATGTTTCCACAACCGTGGCAACCTAAAGAACCTTGGCTAAATGTCCATAAAGAGAAGGTCCCTGGGATCCTCCACCTCACAATTACACTGCATTGTTCTTCGTAAACCTCCGGAACGCCCAGCAAAGCCTACCCTCACCGCTGTTGTCACAATGTCTGATGGCGTACTGCTGCATGCTCTCTTCTGGCTAATCAGATACCCTTGTTAAATGTACCTTCTAGAGAATGCTTGCTAGGATGTGTGTATGTGTGTGTGGGGAGGGGAGAGAAAGTGTGTTTCAGGTGTGCCTGCAGCACATGTTTTAATGCCTTTGACGATTGTTGGATTGGCAATTTGGCAGTGAGGCATGAACACACTGCTGTGTCTCCCCTTTTACATCAGGCTCCATTAACCCTTCATCAGACGTGTTGCTCCAACCCCACAGGCCTGTGGGCACCGGAAGTGTGTTCGCTAATCAATTTTTTGTGTTAAAGGGAAGAGGGGAGGTGGCTTGTGGGGAAGAAGGGCCTTCAAGAGATGATCTGTAGGGAACAGCGGAAGTGTCGTGCGATGAAAGTGTGGGTGTTGTGTGCAGCAATTTATATGCATAAATTTTTAGAAACCCTTACCCACTGCTTTAGCCAAGGCTCCCATGTGTTCTGCAGATGTACGGCCATTATATTCCCTATGTATCTTTAATCAGACATGGGTGTAGGGTATATTCGTTAATGGAGCATCCTTGAGTGAGCACCCCTCTTCACTTCAGCCTCCTGTTTGCTGCTTTCCTCAGTCAGAGAGGTGCACTGCCATCTGCTGGACCTTGCATTGACATTTTCCTCTTTTCTGTTTCTGTCAATAGGTCAAACGTCCCCTGTGAAAAGTCTGAAGCCTGTGAGTAAAATCGTATCTTTCCCATTTCTTTATTATTCCCCAAAGGGATTTACACTATTAATGTTCAAAATATTTTGACCTTCAGCTTATTCGGTAAGCCTCTAAATAATGGTAATAAATTTGAATATAAAGTGCGTGTGGCTGCGCCTCCTTTTAATATTAATTGCTTCCTTTCATTATCAGCATTCTTAGGGCTATTGTCAGGGGACCGCTGTGGTAATAAAGCTTGGATGAGCCTATTGAAATGCAGTGGTGTTATTAATGCCATTTTAGATAGAGAAAGTTACCCTTTCTTCACGAAAAGACCTGTCACAACTGCCAAGTCTTTTGTTAGTATTGCTCTATATAACATTTAAAGCCAGATGCATAACTTTTCATTCATATGTTCCAAAAAATCCAAATAGACGTTTGGCAAAACACAAGTTATTTGCAGTTATGGCTGTTGAGTATAATCGTTAAAAGCTACATGTTGAGTGTGATTGTTCTGATTTTGTGTTTAAATTTAGAGACAGGAAATGACTGCCAGCACGGAGACTTTGGACATTACCACGGACCTGGCCCCGCAGGCGCTGGCTTACCCCGCCAACCCCAGTACCCAACTTGGTGCTGACTCCCCTAAACGAGAGGCCACAGAAATGTACCTGAAGTCCAAAGCTCTTCTGGAAAGCAGACGTAAGCATGGACACTGGGGTTTATTGTCAACAGCTGAGTTTTGTATCTGCCTGTATGCCATTCTACGTTACTTCTTCCTCATGTTTATGAGCTTTTGACTCATTCCGCAGAGCCTCACACCAAAGACATTGATGTTTTTCTCAAGCGAGACATTGAAACTGGCTTTGGCTTTCGTGTTCTGGGAGGCGAAGGACCTCAACAGCCAGTAAGTTTGTGACACTCTGGTCCAAAAGTTTCATGTGCCGGTGACATATAATACCATTGTTGGAAACCCCTCTTCCAGAATGTATTTCCCCAAGTCTACATTGGAGCCATCGTGCCCAACGGAGCTGCAGAGAAGGACGGCCGACTGAGAGCTGGAGATGAGCTCATCGGCATCGATGGAGTGATGGTGAAAGGCCGGTCGCATAAGCAGGTGCTGGATCTGATGACCAACGCGGCCAGGAATGGTCAAGTAATGTTGACAGTACGCAGGAAGGTCATCTACAGAGGTGAGAAATATTAACGCTTGCTCTTTTACTCGCTATTATTATTATTTTTCTTTCTTAAAAGCCATCTGTTAAATGCTTTTTTGCACTGACCTAGATCTTGAAACCGTGCTGTTGACATGTCATTGTCAAACCACTGCTTTAGGGCTTTAGCCTCTGTATCTTTCCAGAAGCAACAGAAGAAGAAGCTCAGGAAATGACCCCGGTGCTGTTGAACGGTTCTCCCAAGCTACCTCGGCTTCCCATGCCCAGCGCTCTTGACCACGAATCTTTTGATATTACGCTGCATCGCAGAGACAATGAGGGTTTTGGCTTCGTCATCCTCACCTCCAAGAGTAAACCCCCGTATGGCAGTAAGTCACCGGATCCTTCCTTGTTTGCCGTGTGCAAAAATCCACTCTAAAATGTACAAAATGAGCCTTTACAGACATGCTAATGTGCTAAAAAAAAACAACTAAAAGACGTTTTTCGACTGCATCACGTTAGTCTCAAAGCGTTTGCTCCTCGTCTGTCGGCCCCTTTCATTTCAGTGATTCCACATAAAATCGGGCGCATCATCGAGGGCAGCCCCACTGACCGCTGCGGCCTGTTGCACGTGGGAGATCGCATCTCAGCCGTAAACGGGCGCTCTATCATTGAGCTCTCTCACAGCGACATCGTCCAGCTTATCAAGGAAGCCGGCACCGTCGTCACCCTCACTGTGGTTCCTGAGGATGGTAAGAGCCCACGCCGTCCTTTATTACAGCACTGGATTCACACGAATCCTGTGTTTTAAACTCTAGTTTCTGTTCTGTTCTGTTAAAGGGTTTTTTTTAACCAATGTCCCATCTCACATTGTCTTTCAAAGCATTTCTCTAATCTCGGCCAGGACTCCAAAAGTACCCAGAACTCAGTAATTCATGTGACCTCCACCTCGTGCGTCTTTATCCTTTTGAAAACCAAAGGTCACAAAAGCTTTTAGGTTTTTACAAGTAAAATAGAAAACCCACTAATGCAGAGTCTGCGTGTGTCTATGGAAAGGATGTTAGAGGAAGGAAAGCTCCCCACACTCTCTTTTAAATCATCGTCCCCCCCGCCCCATAATACGGTGTTATCTTTTCTTATAGAATACAAGGGCCCTCCATCTGGAACCAGTTCTGCTAAACAGAGTCCAGCTCTTCAGCACAGAGTCCTGGGTCAAAGGTCAGCAGGATTGCAGGATGAACAGTAAGCACCAGCTGGGAATCACCCTGGCTTAAAGGTTTTTTCATACTGAAAACGCTGGTACAGTAAAGGAAATCTTGTATATAATGTAAAACCCATAACGCAAAGTGTACGCTAATAAATATTCCCTGCATTTAATTCTATTTTAATTGCAAAATGTGCTGTTGTAGTTGTGGCCTGCAGCATGCTGTTTAGTGCATGTGTTTTGGAAGAAAGGCCGTTTGTTGTAGTAACATCATTGATTTGGAGGAGAAATGGGATGCACTAAACTGTTCTGACTTCCAAACTGTTCCATTTAGTGAGCAGGGAACACTGTGTGTGACGGGACCCAACCAGGTAGGAATACTCCCGTCCTTTGTGTTAGCCTTATATCCTTGTCCCTATATATCTTGCCTTATGTAGGTCTGTTTTGATGTGAGGTTTTAATCGACTGTATCCTTAATGCTTTGCAGGGATGTTTGACGGTAGAGTTGGAGAGAGGTCCCCGGGGCTTTGGCTTCAGTCTGAGAGGGGGAACAGAATACAACATGGGCTTGTACATCCTGAGGATGACCGAAGATGGACCTGCTCAGCTAGATGGGAGGATCCATGTAAGTGCACTCTCTTCCTGTTAGAAGGTGGGACTTTTTTGCTAAATGGGGCTGTAATGCGGTGCCCTGAAGGACAGTACCTAATGATTTTGCAGCAGAAAAGCATTATGGGTTTTTTTTTTCCTCCTTTGAGTGGCAATAAAAAAAGTCATTCAAATAATGAATGTTCGGAGATTTAATTTCAATTAGAACAGTTAGGCTAATGAAAAAAAAAGGGACCGTGTTCAAATTACATTACCTAAAACCATGACTGGGTTAAATAATTAAAGGTAATTAAAATATCACATTACTAGAAATATCTACAGGACAGCTCATTCAGTTTTTCTTTTCAGTGGTTTTCTTATTTTTGTAGCTAGAAGTTTAGAAGGGAACTCACCTCTGGCCTCTGAAGAGATAAATCAGACAGTGTAAACATAACATTTGATCATTAATTGTCAGTAATCTTGTTGTATTTGCACCCATCCATCCATTTTCTACAGTTTTCCCTTAATGGGGGTCTATATATTTACATTTCTGCATTTTCTTGATAGGTTGGAGATGAGATCGTGGAGATTAATGGAGAGCCAGCACATGGAATTTCCCACACACGGGCCATCGAGCTGATCCAGGCTGGAGGAAGTAAAGTGGTCCTGCTGCTCAGACCTGGAGCAGGGTTGGCTCAGGAAAGCAGTAAGTGACATCTGAAGTCCCAGCTTTCCTCACACGTTTCCAGATCTGATATTCCGTACTGGGCTGGTCGTGTGGACCAGTGTTTGTTGAACAGTTTTAGCATTTAAAAAAGTGGTTTAGGTTTTAATTATTATTATCAGCTTATTATCAGCTTTCCTAACTGTTATTGTGCTGTTTTCTAATGCTCTTCCTTCTGGCTCCTTTTTCTCTTGCTTCTCGTGCAGGTAGTACATCTTCTGCTACCGTTTGCTACTACACTGAACACCAACACTAACCGTTTCACCACTTTTTGCGGCCTCTTCTCTCTTACCTTGGTAATTCTTCTTCCTATTAACCTGTCTGTGGTTTTGATAAAGGTTCCCATTGGTGGTGTTATTAAAAACTTTTTGCAAAATTAAGAAATGAATGTAGGAACTTTAGAAATGTACAAATATGGTCAAACCACAAGTTTGCAAGAACACAAAATGACTGCAATCAAAGCCTTTAGAGCAAATATACATAAAACCCAGGTCTAAAAAAATGTAAAATTCTCTTTCAAAACATTTCTCTTTCTTTCTAATTTGCCATGCATGTATAATCTGTGTCTGATGAATGTCTCTGAGTAAAACTGCTTGCCTCCTGCAGGTTATCGCGGTCAAAAAGTCATTTTGCCTGCCAGCTACTCTGAAGAGGTGTTTTTCTCTGACGCATCGCTCCAGTCCCCTTCGTATCCAATCGGGGCTTCCGCCTCTGGTTCCTCACCCGACTCTGGCAAACTAAAACATTCCCACAGCTGGAGTAAGATCACTCCGAAAGGCCTCAAGTCCCACAAGAGCAGCAGCAGCGGCAGCAGCAGGGGTTTGAGCTCAGTGGAGGAGTGTGGTGAGTGGGCAGCCAAGCCGGTAAAAACACTCCCGTCAGCATCGGCCAAGAGCATGAACTTTTATAAGAGGACCAGGGACCCAAAGAAACCAGAGGAGCTGTCTTCTAAAGCCAAAGAGCAACACCCTAATCCCAAAAAGACTGAAGGCCAGGGACTGAAAGAAACGGCCTGCAGGAGCAGAACGAAAACTAGCGCCACCAGCCCGGGAACGTCTCCTCACGCTTCAGTCCTGCAGCGGCAGGAGCCTCCTCCCAGATCGGGAGACTCGGAGAGCCGACCCAGCTCGAAAGACCCTAAGAGCAAAAGGGGACCTGAGGCGGAAAGGGAGAGCAAAAGGAGCGAGCCCGGCCCTCAGCAGGACAGACAGGAGCACTGGATTTCACGCAGCCGCCACTCACGACAGACTCCCGCAGCCAGAAACAGTTCAGGTAAAGACTCCAGGCAGAGTCCCACGAACCAAACGAGCAGGGAACAGCGGAGCACACAGAACCACGCAGAAGAGTCCCTGCTGACCCCCGACGGCCGACGGCGGACAACAGCTTCAGACGTTTCGTTAAGAGCTGCAAACAGTCAAGAACACATTTTTTTTTATTCCAAAGAAGCTGCCAGAAAGAGAGTGTCCTCTGTAAACAGCATCCCGGACACCCTGCTGGGCAGAAAGGCGCCTCTTGGCCCTGGTCCTTGGAAAGTGCCCAGCTCAGCTAAAATCCTCTCTGAAGCAGAGGCCCTTCTTGACCCTCTGTGATAGAATATCGAATCACCCGCAGTCAAGCTGTGCCATGTTATATTAGCAGCACTGGACCGTCGATTGTTCTCCTCAGTTCTTCCGCGTAACGAGAGAATCACGAACGGGGCCGGATTTGACTTAGAGGTTGGTTTTTTTGGGGTGGGGTTTTTTTGTGATTTAAAGTGTGGCATGTAGCAGCTCTCCTCTGCCTTTTTCCCTCGCTTAAGTGTCTGACCCAAGCGTGTGCGGCATACCTCAGAGAGGCTCACCAGACTTTACTTCTCACTGCAAACACGTGCCAATCCAACGATTCCCAAGGACAACGCTTTCACCCATATGCAAAGAGAAGAGGGGTCCGTCGCCTGCGTGTGCTCCTCGTGTGGCCATCGTCGCAGGGTTCAAACTGTCCTTCCATCTCACCGTGGAATAAATTGGCTTTTTCTTTTCCCTCTCTCCCTGGAATTTTGCCGAATTGCATGCAGTCTTCTTTTGTCTTTTCTTTATACTGCATGACTTCTTCACATCACTGGTGATAATCCAGTTGTTTATTAAACTCCTTAACACCAGACGGATTTCCAACGCGAGCCCCAAAACCTCTACTTCACGCAGACACCAGACTGTTCCATGTTTATGTAAAAGTATCATCCAAAAGACCAGAAACTTGTGCTTTCATATCTCGTTTACCATGTGTATAATAACTAACCTGTGTGTTATTAATAGAGATAGTAGATTATGATATGTATATGTAGCTGTACTAAGCCATGTCACATTTTGATATGTACTTCAAGGACTTGACTTGTGTTATTTAAGCTTTTGCCATCTTTCCAATGTACTTTAGTGCTTAGGGTTGTCAAGGGTCTATAAAATTCTGTTGGGTTTAGATAACACGCAAACCTGTATCTGACATCCATTCTAAACATGTCTTATGGCGAAATACAATATATATTTGAATGTTGATACCAATTTTTCAACGCTGATTAAATTCAAATGCGCTGCATCTGCCCTCGTAGCATAACAGTGTCCGATCAGTTGTGTCCATTCGGTGATGTAACTTTCTGCCAATGTGTTAATTTATTATTTTACACATATTTATTTATTTTTTTAGTATTCTTTTCATTGGAAATGTTTTGGGGTGGGTTTTTTTTTTTCTTCCATATTTTGTAACACCAATGTGGCAAGTTTTATAACGCTGTGTTCAGAGTCATGTCTCTTATGGTTTAACTTTAATAGGAAAGAAAATGAGAGGTGGAAACCTGGAAAATGAGGGTCTTAAATGTACCAATGTATCAGTTCCTGTTGTAATCTTATGTGACAGGGGTCATTTAAAGAATAGGAGAGCTTACAGATATAAAAAGGTTGCTCAGGAAAGGGTTTGCGTAGTGGGGTCGATGAGTATCGCTGAAACGTTTGGTCACTAATGGTTGGGAAACTGGCAACCAAAATAATGAAACACATCAGGGAACGCAGGGATATCAGGGAACGCTGTGCAGTAGCAAGTGTGCAATAAAGTCAGTGGCATGGGCAGTGCAACAAAAACCTGTGATTTTATGAAAGTGTTATTTGGTTGAAATGTACTGGGTGGCCACGTGCACTCACCTGGATGGATGAACAGACGTAGACACTGTTTTCTTTTCGTTTTTTTGGGGTTTTTTTTAGACCTTTTTGCACCTCATCTCTGTTTCATTCTGTGGCCTTGCATTGCTTCATCTGAAAAAAAAAAAAGACAAAAGAGGAATTCCCGGTGGTATGTTCTACATTCTGTAGGAGCCGTAGATGTAAATGTTTGTACATTGTACAGCACCTTTATAAATACTTGCCGAGCGCTCTCTCTGGGGGATGATATAGAGGTATATGAAATTGTTCCATTATTTTTTTATGTAAAAAAATATCAATAAAAAAAGACAAAATATTTAAAAGCGAATGGGAAAAGATAAGATTATGACCTTGGCATGGTGTTCTGTTCATGCACTGAAAATAAAGTTTTGTTGAAAACACTTTTTAATTCCCTGTGCTTAAAAATAAGAATAAATCACATGGAATGTGTAAGAGGTGCCAGAACGCGGGTCGTCTTCCTCTTTCCAGCTTTTATATTCTGGAAAACAGTGGAGAACGCTTGGGAGCATTTACCACTTACCACCACTAGGTGTCGTCAAAATACATCGTCTACAAAACCAAATAAAACATAGTTTAGAGTAGACTATTTAAACTAAATAAAGTCGGCGGGAAACGGGCATGCAGAAAATGTTTATTCTTTTCATTTTTGCCAGTGAAGTAGCTGTTCTTGAGCATTAGCTTTTACTACTCCTTGAACAGGTCTGACTTTTTCCTGCCGCTTTTCTTCGGGTAGTGATATATGAGAAAGGTGAAACATGTGGCACAGATAAGGATTTGAGTGGCAGTGCCTGCTAAGAAGGGAAACATTCCTCTGGGTTGGTGTTAAGAAGGGCGGTGTCTTAATCTCTCACTTGAACAGGGTGTTGGAAAAGATAAGTGACGTAAACCGAGCTGCGCCGTTTACTGGCCTTTAACATGAAAATGTGCTTGTTGCACACGCACCAATAACTTAAAATCATTCACAAAAGTATGATATGCTCCACTAGGTCATTTTCCACCCCTGGACTTATATACTAGGAGCCTTGGACATTTTCCACGCGCGCAATACCGACGTGCGTAAGAGCAATCCCTGTTGCCAAATGTGTGTTGAGCGCGTCTGTGGGTTTCCCCAGCAACTGTGGCTCCGCGGGTGGAAGAGGGAGGCCCCTGTCAACACACATCTGTTGTGTACTGAACTCCTTGGAATTCACCCGTACGTGGGTTTGTGGTTTTGTGGGTGTGTTCACAAGTGTAATCACCAAGGAGCCACCCTTTTGTTACGCATCCACAAGTATAACCCGAATGTCTTTTACTTTTTTACACAGGTTTAAACACACTTGTGGGTGCGAACGAAAAAGAATAAAAGGAAAACCTTTTTTTCTACGAAAAACAGAACATTTCTTTCACACTCCTTGCAGATAACACAGGTTATTTACTGCATTTTTTGTCGCCGCTTTATTATAGAGAAGCGTATTGCATTCACTTGATTCTTTCAGAGGCTATAACTTCCTTTAGCGTTTTTCAAAATAAAACTATGTCGTTCATTCCAACTCCACTTTAAAGACAGCCTCACAGGGGATAGCTCTTACAGGATAGATAGATAGATAGATAGATAGATAGATAGATAGATAGATAGATAGATAGATAGATAGATAGATAGATAGATAGATAGATAGAGCGTGTCACTTTTATTATGAAGGGACACCTTTTCCTGCCGGCTGGGCTTGTTTAGGCTAACCTGACGTCGATCGAACCGTTGCGGTTCAGAAGAGCGTCGCTGGCGGCGAGGTTGGTTGTCCTTCTCAGCAATTACGAAAATAAATTACAAACAAGTTTCAGGAACTGTGCAGCCGCCATGGATCGTTTTGTGAGAGTGTTCAGACTGCGGAGATCATCATCAGGTTATTGAACGGACCAAATAAATAGAAGTTGCACCGGCTCTTTCTAAATAATCCTTCCTTATTTTTGGTTAAATTTCGGTAATTATTATACAAAACTTGGCACTTATATACATATCCAAAACTTTCCGTTTGTCATAGGTGTAAAAAGGTAAAAAAGGAAAATGTACCTCCCACTTCACAGTTTTAATGACCGCGATGTCACTAATGTTATAGTAAAACAATATCATAAATCCTAACCAAATAGTGACTTCGGAAAACTTTCCAGCAAAGGAAATACTTCAGTGTTACTGTATCTGTATAACGGAATCTATTTTTGCACAAATTAACCCCTCAGCCAATATAAGATGAGTTTTTTAGATGTGGAGAAAATCTATAAACATCTGGATCGCCAACAGCAACTGGGGAAACTCATACTTTAAACCCCTCCTTGCTTTAAACTAAAAGAGCATTGGAGTCCACCGTGGAACGTGATGTTTTTATTACAAAACACATCACTATGATAGTTGTGACCAAACTGTTGGGACCTAAACTCCTGATGAGCACACCCAGTCGGTGTGCAGAGCTGTAAATCCACAACGGGAGAGAACTTGTCTTCTTCTTCTTATCCGTGTAGGAATGTTGTAGGTCTGTTATGAAATACCAGGCCAGGACGGGATAACTCCACCAGCATCAGCTCCTCCTCCACAGCCCTTTAGTGTAGATTTATCAAAAACTCAGTTCTACCATTCATTTGGTTCAAACTCAAGCTCAAACTCAATCCATTTGGTGTGATTGCATTTCACTTTATTCCTCAGAACGTGAGCGATCGTTCTTATCCCTCCAGATGCACCCTGGCCGACTATTGACCATGATTTTTTTGTATCTCCCCCCAAATAGGTGACTGTGAGAGACCCCAGGCAACGGAAACCTTTGTCCTAGGCACGGATGCCCTTCTGTTAAACCAGTTTCCGGAAGGCATTCAAGTCAGCTTACAGTGTGCCAATGGATACGACAGAATCAGCGGCTCTGGTTCCACAGTGTGCAGTAATGGCCAGTGGAGTAAACCAGACCTCTTTTGCAAGAGTAAACCCCCAAATTGGCATTATTTTGTATTTTAATGGTTCTATTGTTGTCAGTTCGTAATGCGGTGTTTCCATCCCAGAGAAGGACTGTGGACAGCCAAAAGCCAAGCCGAATATGAAGTTCCATATCAGCAAAGGCACTCAGTTTCGAGCAATAATTGGAGTGTCTTGTGACGAAGGGTGAGTATCCACACCAAAGGCATTATGTCTTCACAAAGTCTGTGCAATAAGGTTCTATCCAACGCTAATGTAAATAGGAAGCTTCGCTCGTATATTATTTAAGAGACACACTGCTAGGAAGTGTGAGGAATGATTCCAGGATCATTCCAGGACCTTGTGAATGATCTTACAAGAGATGGGGCCACAATTTCCAACCCCTTCTGCCTACTGTCAGTTTAAATAAGCACTCCTGTTGTTTTTGCTGCTTCTCTTGTTTAACCAGTTACAACACTCAGGGGATCCAGCTACCAACAGTGCCTCGCCACGGGATGGATTCTCGCAAATTCCAGGTGTCAAAGTAAGTTCCAATGCAGTCCAAAAACTTGGCTGCTAATGGAAGTGACAACGGGACCTCGTTTCATGGAAAAGAGACATTTTGCCAGTAAAGAACCAGCAAGAGGGACGCTCACGCCGCGTTTCATGTGGTGTGTTTGCTCGGCTCCTCAGTCGTAACCTGTGACAGACCCGGTCATGTGACCAATGGCAACAGCTCGTGGACCTCCGAGGAACTCCCAAAGTATGGAGAAACCGTGCAATACACGTGCAACGAAGGATTCACCCTCGTCGGAAAAGAAAATATCACGTGCACCAAAAATGGCAAATTTAACTCCCAGCCTCCTAAATGCCAAGGTCAGTGGTGTTGGAGAAACCCTTTATTTCCTTTTGATTACGTCTTTAGAGGCAAACTGCACCGATGGGACAAAGTGCGCACGGCCGAGGGTGTGGTTGAGGATGGGTTGGCAGCATTTTACCGTGCTGGTCTGGTCCCAGCATGCGATTCTGGCCGCCAGCAGGCATGGCTGACTGGGAAGGGTTTCCCCGGCTTGACCGCAACAAAATGTCTCCCTGTAGATGCAGTCCCGACCGTACTGGTACCGGTATCATCCACATCGGTACCGGTATCATCCACATCTCCGCCAGCAGGTATGAAAACAAGCCATTTCCCATTGAAAGTTCCTTTTTTTTCGAAACTCATCGTTGCTTTCACTGTCCCAGAAGCGTCCACCAAATCCTCCGCCCCCACGGACTCGACTACCACGACCGGCACAGCCACTTCGGTCTCGTATTCAGCACGAGGTAGCGACTGTCCCAGAAAGCCACAATCTTCGCAGATCCTTCTGTCCCACCTGGAGGAGGGGTGGTTTCACGCTCTCTTTCTTTCTCAAAAGGTGACCTGCGCTATCTGAAAACAGAGGCTGGAACTTCTGCAGCCAGCGTGTCATCAACCACAGGGAAAACCTGTCCAGATTCCAACACAGGCAGGGCCACAAACGCCTCTCCAGATGTTCTTTGCTACTAAGTCATTTCATGTTTCCGTCATTCCGGTTTTCCGAGCCGTTGTGACCTGACGTTGGATTTACTCATTGATGCAACGTCCGCTGCAGGTCCTCCACTGCTAAAACACATAAAAAGGCTTTTTAGGAATCAGCAGTGCAAAAAAACCCCAAAACAACTGCAGATAATTAAGGCCACATGTGAAACACTAGTCTGGTTCTAGTTTTCCCAGACGCGTGAATCATTTTATTTGTTCCTCGACATTTATCTTTGGACTCACGTATCTCAGCCTAGAGTGATAATAAAAATGAAAAAACAGCATAAAAGCCTTCATGCAAGTGTGTGTTTGAGCATGTGAGCCTCGGAGATGAACGAGACTGTGCTGCATGACTGCTTCAGTTCGTTTGCTTGTCCGTTCTTCATTTTTTACAAGACTGGTGTGTACTTGCAGGCTTGAACACGGAGGTTGTCCACACGAACGAACACACAGGTGAGTTGTTGTGTTAGACTTATGGAGAAGTATAATTTTCATTACTCTTATCTATAAGTTTGTGTTTCTCTTATAGTTTGCATAGCTGTTTTATTTGTGCTTCTGTGCATTTTAATAGGTAAAGTACCATTTTTTATTGATACTCTATTTCAATATTTTGGATCTTTTAAGAATTCTGACTATATATATATATACATATTTTTTTTTTTTTTTACAGCTTTTCTCATACTTGGTGTTTGTGTCTTCAAGTCCTTCATGAGGAGAAAAGGGTGAGAATGTTTTGCGCTTCATCGCATGGCCCCTGTCTTCCGCTCCTCTGTCGGGTTTGCATGTGGACATCAGAGGACGATGGGGAACAAATGGACGTTGCTAACATGAAGCATGTGACGGGAGACGGGGTTAGGGGACGGAGGGAGAGACGATAGAAATACATACATACAGCAAACATATATAGATGGAGATATTTTGTAGCGTGTTCAGGTTTTTTTCTTTTTAGTCTAAGGAAATCTGTATTTTGTTTTCCGGATCTGAGCTAAGAAATAGAGGAAATCCACGGGAAATCCTGTGGAGAAAGCATTAAAGGGCAACAATATTTCGAATTCTTTTGGATTAAATAATGAGAATGCAGTTCAATGGCTGCAAAACTGGGAAAATTAATTAATTAATTAATCTGAAGCCTGACTGCCAACTATTATTTTTTTTTTAAATGTTGTTTTAGGTTTTGGCCTGATTTCACTAACTAACACGCAAACCAGCATGGCAATTATACTTCATATCCTCTTTCCATATATAAATAACTGAAAATATTCTGACACAAATTCCTTTTTTGCTGTCATAGCTCTTATGACACCAGAGAAGACCTGAAGCCAGAGCTCTCACACTTCCATAGTCTCTAGATTGGCTGCCTGACCGAGGTACTTTTAAGTTGTTTAATTATTTTCTTTCCCACGCAACGTCAGTAGCTTATCAAAGCTATCTGTCTTTATTTTTCATCATCCACTAAAGCAAACAGACACTGACCAGTTTAAAGACTGGCTCTGGATGGAGAACCCAGCCCGGCGTAGCAGCATCTCTTGTATTTAATAAAAAATCGAACAAACATTGTTGCACTTCAGAACACCGATGTTAATTTAAAAGATCCGAGTATTCTAAAGCACCTTTTGTATGGATGTATTTTTGTATTGTCACTGCATTTTACCTATTGTAAATAGGTTTTACCATTATAATGTTAGACTTTTGTATAATATTTATAATAAATGCTGGAATAAACACCTAACTTGCCTTCATATGATGTCATTTTTTACTATTGATGGGCATGGAATAGGGTCTGTTTACTGTGTATGCATATTTTTATTGTTTTGTCCTATCCTGTCTTCCCTCCTCCTGCTCTTCCTGTCTGCTCTCTAAACTTAATTACCTTCATGTGTTTTACTGTTTACTTTTCCCGCTGCTTTTTCCAAGTGTTTAAATATAGAAAACGTTTCTCCGTGCAAATATGTGAATGGTGTTAAATCCCCAGTCAAGTCTTACAAAGGAGATTTTCCTTGACGCTTTTATTTGTTTGGAGGTGCGTCACTGGGTTTGTGAGACATTTGTGATTGCACCAAACACTCTTTTTAAATAAAGAGTGATAAAGAGTAGTAATTCAAGCTCATGGCAGTCAGTTCAAGTCAAACTGAGTGGGGCCATAGGAGGGAAGATAAAGGAAGTGAACAAAGCCAAAAAAAAAGTTAGCACATCACCACATGTTGGGTGTTCTTTCCATTACAGAGAGTTTTCCTACATCAGTATTATTTGTTCTGCCTCCCTTTTTTCAAACTTTGGTTTTTCTAAAATAGCACCAGACTCATACCGAGTCATTGTCGTCTGGACACTAGAAACATCCGCCTCAAACCTTTAATTGAGCTAACACAAGCCAGATGCACCTTTTGCTTCAAACCTGTGTGGAGTAGTCCTTTTGTTAAGTGTTTTATTAAAAAAAAAAGAAAAATCAAGGCCAGACGGGAAAGATCTAGACACAAAGAAGACGAAAACTGCAACAACTAGACTGTCGAGGCAAATAAAACAGTCTGGCACAATCACAGGTGATGAGCTTATCTTTTACATGCTAATGTGTTTTCACTGTATAAACTTTCATTACTACCTAAACACATACTTGACTGCGTGTGTTTTCACAGCCGACGGGTGGGTACTCTGGATTGTTTAGTGGAAGTGGCAGCGAGCTGGTTGTCATCACATGGGAAATCTGCAGCAATCAGCAATAAATTAATCTTCAGGAAGTTTTAAATCAGAATCAGCAAAAAAAAGACCACTGGATGT
>CAAE01015043.1:797054-834784 GCA_000180735.1 Tetraodon nigroviridis | reverse complement strand
AGCTTGGTGTTAACTACTTGAATGTTATTTTTTCCCCACTGGCCAAACAGCAGAGGAGTCATTCCAATCAATATCCCAAAGTATCTTTATCCGGCTTTGTCTAATACACGCTGTCGTTTACGTTCATGACACTTAAAACAGACGGCAAAGCCACGACCTGGAAAAATATCAGCGCCAATGTAAACGGCGTAATATCGCTCTCTTCCACAGCAGGATTACGCACTATTCATCTCTTGCGCAGCATCCTATTCCGAGCTCTTCCTTCACACGCCATCCCGCCGATTTAAAGCGTTGTGTACGCCGCAATTTGAATACAAAATCGGAGACAAGTTGTGATCCAGGCGAACACAACTAGTGTGTCGCAGCATGTCCTCCTATCGCCGCGGAAATTCCCTCTGGATTTTACGAGGCTTGTCGGTCCTGCTCTCTGACGCAGTTTCATTTACCTGTTGTCGTGTCGGTGGGGAAATACTCCTGATTTCAAATGAAAAAAAGTGTTAAAAACCAATGTTGTCAACAAGTACCGGACTTTTGTTTTTGTTTTTATTAGGAACTTTTACGTTTGTTATTCTTCGCATTTTACCAACATCGAGTTGGTGCTTTTTCATTGATATGAAAAAAAAAAGCTTTGACTCGACTGTCCATAAATCCTACAGTCGTATTCTTCACGCAAAATACGTCAAAAATGTGTCGCTCTTCCTATAATAACATAAACAACTTACGTGCTCGTTGCGAGCCTTGTTTGCCTTCTATGTCGAAACGGTCTCATCTGTTTCCTGGTGTCGCGCAGCAACCGTTACTGAGTGAATGGACGTGTCGACCAAGTTCCAGTTTCAGTCTTATTATTGCTATAATCAATCTCAGAACACGTTCATCGGATCCCCTTAACGATTTTCCATAGCGCAACACGAGAAACCCGCCCCCGACACTCCCCCGGCCGCTGGTTGGCCGGACGACCGGAGAGTCTGCTCTAATCGCCTGAATCACATGTGGATGACGCATGTTTACAAACATCGGAGGGATCACATGGTAGACGACGTTTTACCGTAAACGAATTCATTTTGACGCAACTACCACATGTCGTGCCGATAGCGCGTCATCTTTGGAGACGACTGCGTAACAGTGTGTTTTAACCGTTGAAATAAATAAAAAAAAAACGCTTTTAAACGGGGCAAATACATATTATACAGATATATCGGTCAGTAGGTCTAGAATAATATATATATATATACCGTATATATATAATTTATATATATATAATAATTTGCAGTAGTGACATCTGGTGGCTACTATATGGAATTACAAGTGGCGCTAATAAAGGAATACATCGTCACAACGAACAGACTTTAAAATTATTTGATTAGTTTAGACCCTCAAAAATGCAGTTGTTTGTATAACTCACATTCGAATGTATCATTTATTATGTATTTGAGCAGCAATTCACGTGACAACCAGGAGGTTGAATCAAATGATAAAATCCATGTTTGCTGGGCCTGAAGACATTGTCTCTGTAGTAAAAAAAAAAAAAAAAAAAAATCCGTGTCAAGTATAAATGCCACAAATTGATTAAAACTATTTTCATGTCAAACATGTCAAATGCTACATTTTGTTTTTCTAGAGTAAAAGTAAAAAATAGGATCATGCTGCATAGGTCAGTCTGGAACTCTGCTGGGGGGCAGAGGGTTTTCTGGTTCCAGTCCTGGTTGTAGTGGATTAGTAGCAGAAGACCTCTGAGGACCTGCAGGAGTGAGGTAGCAAACCCTCAAATACTCTGAGCACCGTTTTAGGACATCTTGTTCACCGAGTCTCTTAATGATTGCATGTGAATGTGTTTACACTCAGTAAGTATGTAGGGTGGAACAGTAAGTTACCCTCTGTGAAACTGATAAAGGAGGATTAATGTTCTGCACTGAAAGTACTACAGCTGAGATCCTCTAAACACTGTTAGCAGAATAGAATTTACTTCACAGACTTTACATTAAAGGCTTTGTGGCTTGACTTGCATGTACTTTTACAGATATTGCTGTATTGAATTTATGCTGTGTTTCACAGACAGATGACTTTTATAAGTATAATATTAAGCCAGCAAATGCTCGTCTTGCCTTTTGGAACGTAGATTAAATTATGGAAACAGTTTTGTTTTGTTTTTTTTTAACTTGTACAATCATACAGTCATATAGTTAGTCAGTTACAAATAGTAAATAATGTCTCAAGATTGTTGTGAGGCATTTTCTTTTTTTTTTTTTTGCATATAGGTAGTCTATTAAATCTGTATCTTCAACATTTGTTGTTAACTTGAGTCTTTGCACATTCCCATAAAAAATGGTGGCAAATTTGTCCATTTCTTTATATTCCATCAAGATAAATCTATCTTTTACCTGTCAATTTTTACAGGTTTAATGTTAAAGAAGTAGCAGTCAATTAGGAGAATAGAAAAATATTTTATGCCCAACTGCAGAACATTTGCAAAACAAGAGAAATGCTGTGAATGCTAATGTTCATAAATCAGTAAGCGCAACACACTTTTCTCAGACACATTTACATGCAGCCTATTGTACATAGTGCCAGCTTCAAATCTAATGGAAGTGATTATATTTATCATTTTGGCTGTCAATACATTTTGAGATTTCTGCAGTTCCTAAAAAAATAGTCATGCTTAAAAAACACACACAATTACAAACGTAGACAATATTATTAGGTACTTCACCACCTGGCCTATTCTACTTGTTCAGCATTAGCGATGTAATTCATTAAAGCAAACTAGAACCCTTTGTTTTGTTTCTTTTCTTTGTTTCAAAATACGAGAAGCTGGATAACATTGTCTCAGTCGTTTTACTTTTAAAAAGACTATCAGTAATTTGTTTTTTTCTGACGAAATGACATCTGAAGCACTGAATGGATTTTACATTTGACTTAATATTTGGCCTGTTTTACATCTCCTAGAATTTTCAGATTGAAGCACAAAATTCAAAGCAAACAAATTATTACTTACTTCGTGGGGGTCCTAAGAGCGGCACAAATCTATCTTTTTATGATTTTGCTGATGTCTGCATCACAACCGATAGAAATTGCTCAACTTATTTGGGATAAACAACACACATTTGGCATTCTACAATTATACCTAACAGTACTTAAATCAAGGCAGCTAATAACTCCTATGCTAGGTCACTGAACTGAGGAGGTTCTTCTTGTTAACCTAAAAGCGCAGTGATCCTCAACTTTTCACATTATGGGCATTGTTGTCACGGTCATATGACCGTGCGCATCAAGGTTGATGATGCAGTTGCATGGACTCGAGTATCTTAGTTTTGATTGGATTTTTGTGTTTTCTATTTTTGTGTTTGACCATGTAAACATCATATTCTGAAAAAAAAGGGATCCCGCAGCATATACCTAAAACGATCAAAAACAGAATATTGCTCATAACTGAGATACTCAAGTCCATGGAAATGCACTAAATTTAGGGGAAAAAAGGGTCAAGGGAAGAAGGGAGGTGAAGGCGGGCTCAGCAGCAACAGCAGCGCCTGCATGGACTGGGTCCTGTGTGGATGTGTCACGGTTGAGGAGGTGAAAACGTGATTCACATCTCGGTGTCAGCCACAGGGGGCCCACCGGCAGAGTGGCCGTTGGTGGTGGGGCTGGTCCCATTTTCTGGTGGAGACTCCCTGTTGACGGTGGGTTTGTCAAGGGGCTCCTGGGGCAGGGGGGCCACAGACACCAACGTGTTGGCCTGGTTCTCCTCGTCCACCTGGAACGATTCAGCCTAAAAAAAATGCATCAAGAAAAACCATCAGTGTGCAACAACTGTTTAAATATATGCCTTGCAAACACGGGCACATGCATACTTTGTTTGTGAAGTTTATGGATTTCAGCTGTGTTTACCCTCAAAAGGGTGCAAGGAAATGTTTTACTGGAGGGTGGTAAACTGGGCGCTTGCTTGTGTTCTTGTTTGTTTGTTGCAGAGGAAACCAAACATCATAGAAGCATCTTATTTTAATAACAAAATGTTGTCCGAACTTTTAAAGTCCTTGCCTAAAGGAGTTTTTAGTTATCGTTTCCGTCCAACTCCTCCTCATTGGCGTAACCGCATATGCAAACACTTAAATATGTCATAAATTTAAGAGGGTAGAGAAGCATAACTGCATTCTTTGCTGATGGTCTGAAGTAGAAAATGGGTAGAAATGCACTTTGGACACATTTGACTTCCATATTTCACTTAGTAAAGTCAAATGAACAGAATGACAGCAGCTCGATCTGCCCTGGACTTACCAGCCGGACTCCTTTGGAGCTCCTGCGGTGTGTCTTGAGGTAGTAACCAGCGACCAGAAGTGCAGCCAGCAACAGGCCAGTCAAAAGCAAGGAAACCAGGACCAACTTGGACTTCTGTCTCCAACGAGTAACCGCATTCTCCACACCAGTCTGATGAGAATGGATTCAAAACATCTGTAGCTGCACATGGACCTCAGAAATCGTTTTAAACTCACACAAAAACGTTGATGGGAGGTAAATAATAATTATCTAGTTACTCCTGCCTGTGGCGAACAAATTTAGAAGAGGAAAACAACTCCACCCATGGTATTTGTTTGCAGGAATTAGATGCGTCATACAAAACAATCCAAAAATTAAAAAAAGCATTTTGACAGAGGACAGCAGAATGCCAGGAAAAACGACCCAAATTCCTGATTAGACCAATGTTTTCCAGCAAAGAAGCAATTTGAAACCAGTGACATTCATAGAAGGACCAATAGGTTTTTCCCCACATACACCCACACACACACACACACACCCAAACGGCTGAGACTGTGCTCCAGCCCCAAGGAAAGAAAGATGTTTAGGACATTTGTTTTCTTGTCACCCAAACGGTCAGTGTGCAGCAGGAGGAGGAGTCTCAATGTAAAAATGTATAATAATTATGATATGTCGTATATTAAACAAAAAAGTGTTGTGAATAGTCCTGTACCTTATCTTTGATGTTGTCATTGTTGAACTTACTGGTCATCCCAGAAACATCAGCTGAAAAAATAACAAAATGAAAGGTAAAGATGTCAGTTTTGATGGCTTTCTTTTTGGTTTAATGCAACGGCCACAAATCCTCAACTGGTGAAATGCATTTTTAACACAGATTTTGATAGCAACACTTCTTTCAGACTTTTGCTCACCTTCAACGTAATTTCCAGAAACAATGATTTCGTCGGACTTGTCCTCCTGGAAGATCTCTAGTTTACAGTCCTCGCCACACAGATCCTGCAGGACACTTTGAAGTTTCGCCCTGGTGTTTTCCTGCAGTCCCCACCACACCCAAACAGACAATGAGATCATTTCAGATCATGACTGAGTTTAATTTACTTAAATACAGCGGGGGAGTAATTGACACAAGAACTATTCATTAATTTTGGACATTTGTGATTAAAGTCGTTGGGCTTGGGAGTCAGGCCTCTGCATAACACATTTTCAACCTGAAAAGAGGTACTTTCTGAACTTACACAGCTAGAAGAAGTCTTCAGCTTTAGACTGACAGCGTTTCTGTTCTTGAGCGCCTCTTGGCTGACACAGATAACATCCTCTTGGACCACTACCTTTAAAACAAAAGCAGCACAAAATATCTTTATATAAATATCTCCCAATTTGTCTTGTGTCTAGAAAGAGTCAATACAATTTGCCATCTGAAGAGATGGTAATGCAAATAAAATATTAATGTAATTGAAAATGCTGTAATATCTGTTAAATGAGTTTAACTCATAACCGACCCGTGTGACCTTAAAGGTCATGATAAACCTACCTGTGCTCTGTTGGCTGGACCGTCACCTCTGGGAGGCTCAGCCGTCAGCGTCTCTGCTTCTGGGATGTTTGGCAGGTTTGTTTGCGCTTCACTGGTGAATTCAGCTGCTTTCTCCGGGGCTGCATGGTCGCCGTGGTCTCCTGACTCCTTTGGAGCTACGGTGGCCTGCGTGGTCAGTTCAAGAGGTGCTATGGTAGGAAAAACCAGGACTTGCGGATCCTCTTGTTCTGCAAAAGCAGTAGATATGCTTGGCTGATTGGTAGCTATTCCCTCACCCATGATGTTCCACAAAGTGATGATTTTTACCGTGATCTGGTGACTGTGGAACCATGTCCCCTCGTACATTTGCCTCTGGAACCTGAGATGGCGTCATCATGGTGGTGGCCTCCTCTCCCTGTGCATTGACTCCTGCTGTAAAATGAGGACTGCATGTCATTTTTTTAAAAACACATTTATTGAAGATTCCTTTTAGAACAATTGTGAATTCTTTATCCTTCTGTATGACTGTATTATGTAAACATTTTAAGACAGGATTATGCACAGTTTATCAGTCTCAATCTCAAAATATGTTGTAAATGACAACACGCTTCAGCGGAGCTTTGCCCACAGAAACACAGTAACCTCAAACTGATATTATTATTATTATTATTATTATTATTATTATGATGAACTAGCAGCATGTTGCTCGGCACTGGGGCTGGTTGACTGAAGTTCTGATGTTGTTTTGTTGAGTAATGTGACTCTTTTGGAATGATTTCTGCATCGACAAGTGTGACTTTAAACCAACCAGGACAGAGAAGCATGCCTAAACCATGGCACCCTTCCACAAGATACACAAATTTTGGTTTTATCTGTCCAGAAAATATTTTTCCAACTGTTCTTCATTACTTAAATTTTGCATAGCAGTCGTGTTCTTAATAGATCGATATTCACATAGTCTGTAAAAAAATAAGCAAATAAATAAAAAAAACCATATTGTTTAACATACAGCACCGATGTTGGTCTATTGTTGTGACTTAGACTGTATCACATGGGGGTTGGGAGATAAGATTAAACAGAACCAATTACAGGACAGCAAGCTGCATCCTGGGGTTTTCACACTTGGGACACATTTATTCTCACACCGATGCCAATTTGACAGTGGTCCGCTGACTTCCTTTGATAAATTATTGTGACAAACAGGCACCATAAAACACACACACACACACACACAACTGTAACACAACTGTTAGCCCTGCAGGCAGGTGGGGTCATAATCTCAAAGGAGGTCTTCTTCTACTGTTAGCATCTGTTCGTGGCAGCTGTCTGTCAGTACCTGAAAAGGGGAAATAAACCCACGCTTTAACTGGTTTCAGCCTGGAGAGTGACCTTTGGGCTGTTTTGAATTAGCCATATCAGCTCTACAACAAAGGCCAACCCTCTTGAGGAAGCTCTCAAATTTCTCTGTTTGGAGTCAGAACGTGGCTGGGAGTTATTGCCTTCTCTGACAAAGCCCGACATCTCCAGTTCAGCTCTGGGAACACCGGAAATTTTACCTCCTGCTTTTCTCTGCTTTGGTGTGTTCAAATGACCGAAACGATGGTGAACGGTAGCAAGTTTTAACTCCAGCGGTTTTCCCCAGCAATAATGGTTCATGTGGTTGCAATAGAATTTGTAGTTGGTAAAGAACTAGAACCTTGTTCCTTTTTTATTGTTGCAAACTTGTAGTAGCTCTGCCCACAGAGACTCTGAGGTGGGACACGCCTGTGCTAACCTTATTAAACCTGGCTGGGCTGCAGCGAGGACCAAGGATCTGCTTTGTTTCCTCTGCCTGTGGGTGGGCTATTCTTTCCCCAGAAAAGATGAGGTTCAAACTAAACAGGACCTTTAGAGGACCTAAACAAGATTTTTGCAATTTAAAAAACTACCTTCATTTCTCTTTATCAGTTGATGAAAAGATGATGAAAAATTATTTCATAAAATTATTCAGGGACAGTTCTACAGGCGTTCTTAGGCATGAAAATCAGTTACACTGAATTAATCTTAATTCCTTAAGTGAAACAAATGATCCAATCCTCGATGCTGTTGGTTTAGTTTAGTACACTTTAGTCTAAACAGGTCTAGCGCAAAAATAAGCAAAGGACTTACTGTATATTATACTTATAAGACCCAATTATAATTTACAATAACAAGAAAAAAATGAATAGTAACATGGTGGAATCTTCCTGCTTGATCCCACATGTGGGAGTTGTACTTAATCACGTTTCTTTTCTTTAGTTGGTTTACGAGCCTTAACTTCTTTGTTTCAACACAACTAATGGTAGTTTAATTGATAACGCCATCACCACTCAGGTAGTTTAAATATTAGCTACCAACTTAAAAAACAGCTGGAAGGAAACACTATATGTGTGTTTTGGCATTTAAAAGTGCAACCGTGACACCAATTTGGTGTCGGTTAGATGGAAATTTGATCCAAGAGCAGAACCTCCTCCTCGTGCTCAGCCAAGCACGCATCTAAAACACGAGACAAAGGAATGCAACCTTGTTTTTGTTGATCAGATTGTCAACGTTGCGCCTCAAGATATAATGCAATTATTTTAATACATTATCACAACATAAAACTATTTATTAAAATGAGGCAAAAGATTCTTGTGCCACGTGCACACCACCTTTTATAGCCTTTTTGTTTCATAAACAATGTACGTGTTTTCTTTTTTTTTTAATTCAAAATTGTTTCATGATTCAATATCTTGCTTGCTTTGAAAATCTGAATGTAAGAATTTGGAACATGCCGAGGAATGTGACACCGGAGCCAGAGTCCCCATGTCTTAAAAACGCTCTGCAACCTGACCCTCTTTGAGACAACAGACTGACCCGTCTTGGTCAATCTCCCCTCCTGCCCCCCCCACCCCCCCGATCCCTCACGGGGATTAATAGCCTCACCAAACCCATTCTTCCTCCTTGGCGGAAAATCAGCTAGGCCTTATCTGAATCAGGCCTGGGTGCAACACTTCCGAACCCACTCCTCCGAAAACCGATGCAAACCCACCTCGAAGGTGCGCTGCCTGTTTCTGGTCAGCGCGACTGGGAAACAGGACATCTGCTTTTAATTCTGAGATAAAGCCCGTACTCGCGTTTGCCTGCTTACTCAGGTTTCAGTGCCTTCTGCAGTAACGCTGAATGAGTCTGTCTGGTTTGAATTTTGCAGGGAGCCTGGTATGAGGTCCAGCATGAGGCAGCTACGATCATTCACAAAGCACTGATTGTACCCTGGAAGACGCCCACGCACGCTAACTTATTCTGGCAACGTATCTGTCTTTATTTGCGCACACGGTAAAGCGTTGGGAAAACATTCAGAATTCCAGACCCTTCATTCTCTAGACAGACACACGAGACACACATTGAAGATGAACGCACCCCCGGCTCCAACTTCTGAGCCACAGCCACCAGTGACTGATGGGCCAACATTAGTTGTCTGATTTCACCTTCCTCTTCCACAGAACACAATTTCAATTGTGACTTGATGGTTTTAACCGCTTTTATTTGCTCCCAGTGCATCACATCTAGGTTTCTCTGACTTTTTGACCTATTTAGAGACCCCTGCAGATTGCATTACTCTAGGGAATTGCAGCTCTGAATGTTTTTTTTTTTTATTTTACTTGGATAATTGGTTTAGAATTCTCACACAATTGATTCCCACCCCCCATCAACACAATCAAACTTCTGATTTTCCCTTCTGTCCTTGCAGACTACACAGGAAAATTGCATTTAAATGTAACCACTCCCCCTGGACTGGTCTTTATATTTATGGGAGCAAAGAAATCCATTCAAGTACTGCTATCACCACAGCAAAAATAATTGAATCGGACCTCATTTGACTACACCCGAGGGGTGTAAGAAGGTTGCTGGGATAAAATTTGACTAAAGGACATTTGTGAGAGCGGCATGGCATCTCCCCCCTGCCCCTGACTTGCTAAATTCTCTGTGTATTCTCACAGCCAAACTTGACATGCTCATTACCAGCATAACTCCACACCCACGTCTCACGCACACTTCAAGTGGCCTCACATTACAACGCTAAATATAAAGGCGCATTTCTCAAAGTCCTCAAAGGCATCGGCTGGAAAAACCTAAAACAGCTTACGGCTGGAATGGAACATTTGCAGTATAAAATGCTGATGCAGATAAAAAAAAACAAACGTTTAAAAAAGCCCATGCTCTTTTTTGGCTGGTCCTTTGTTTGCTGGTCTGCGCTGCAAAGTATCATTTTTCGCTTCGAATACTGAAAACAAGAAATCGCCTCACGCTTTTGCAAATGTTTACTTGCTTCCATCTTTTAGTGGGTTTTTAGTAGGTAAGAAGATAATGTGTTAATATTCCCGGAGCTGAAACATTTGTAGGGTTAAAACCTGAGATCAGAAGCCATGCACCGCCCCTCCTTACCCTCCCTCCCACTCCCTTTGGATGCTCTACAATCTCTCTCTTTCTTTTTTAAACTGCTCACCATTTAAGAATGAGGCCATGAGCGCCAACGCCAGAAGATTGCAGGGCCTGTACGTTCTCTGGGCTGATGATGCTGCCATCCTCATCCTCAGGGTTGGGGTTGGGCTAGCTGGAGAAGGGTGAAAAAGCTAGTTGAGCCTTTAAGGTTTCCTCTTACCCAGAGCGGGACAGAGTTGATAAAGCACCAGTTGTGTTCTGTCAGTTTTTATATAGCCACCCCTACTTCTCTCCGTGACCGAGGCCCAGCCCCACATGTGGTATTTCACTGGTTCCTTCGAGCCTTCGCCTCTAACCCCACCCTTCCATAAGGGCAGTAATCCACCACACAATGAAAGGAGGTATCTGACAATAGGCAGCGCCGCTCTTTAAAATGCTGAGAGAGGTGCACTGCAGAGTCGAAAATCTACTTGAAACAAAAGCGTGAAGCTCTGTTATGCAAATGCTCTAATCAATTTCAGTGGCTTTAGCCCCCCCCCATGCCGCCATGCCCACAAAGCAAGGCCATCAATCAGCGGCAGCTAGTGGGGACGCCACATGATCTGCTCAAACCTTTCATACATTCTAAAGTCCTGAAAGCACCAAACCCCCCAGTTTAAATTCTCTGGTTTCCGTGCGTTGACTTTTTTTTTTTTTTTGCCTAATGTTCTGATTGCCCCTGTAAATCACACATCTGGAACCACTGGTGAGCATACGTTAAAAGGGTTGTTTAAAGCCATAAAACAAAAGCTCGGCCCACCTAGTTAACCAAAAAAAAAGAAGAAAAACCAAGCCAAACCTCCACAGCCAACCTAACCGGGACCACTGCAACTAAACCCTACATGCCTGAGAAATGATCTTGTAATCTGATAACACTTTCGGTGATAGTTTTGTCAGTTTCCCAGTGTTGGCCCCATGCCTCCCCCACCCACCACCCCATTTCCTCTCTCTACCTCCCCCCTCCTTCTTGCCCCAGCTCTATTAAACATTCGGCTTAAACAGCAGGGTGCTACGGTGGCCATTTGGCTCCTCGCTGTGCTGCAGGATGAGCTCTTCTAAAACTCCTGAGGGGAAAATTGGTGGGGCGTCCGTTGGTGTAGCGTAGTGGTCTTGAAGTGTGTACTGTTTTGTTGCACTTTTTTTGAGCTCCGGCTTTGGAAAAGCATAACCATCACTGGGAATTCAGTTCACTCACCCAACATGGAAGTTACTCCCCCAACGTGAGAGGGAGACCAGTCTTGCCGAGCACCATGCGAGCGTCTTGACTTGTGACTGACGTTTCTTTTCTTTCCTGATGTGCAGCAAAACAAAAAAAAAAAACCCTGTTGCTCAAATGACAATGACATTGATTTACAACTTTTTTTGGAAAGCATAAATGCAGTTTTGTGGATGTATTTGCGTGAGTCGGCGGGAAATCAGCTTCATGGAAACACGTGCCCTCACTTTACAAAGGCTTGAAAATTGGAGCCATAAATCACTGACGGCTCACCAGGTCGGTCCTAGAGAGAAAAAAAAGCGAAAAAGAAAAAAGCAAAGTAGGGCAGACAGATGTGCTGCGGGAGTAGTAGTAGTAGTAGTAGTAGTAGTAGTAGTAGTAGTAGTAGTAGTAGTAGTAGTAGTAGTAATAGTAGAAGAGGATTCTATATTGAATGTTGTGTTTACCTGTCTGGGGTCAAGGATTAGGTTCCTGTTTGTGAGGGAAAAAAAACAAGTGAAACAAAGGACATGTAGTAATGAAATCAGACCTTCGTTAACACTTTTTCATGCTTTTGTAGGTCATACGTTATAAACATGCGCGCAAACACGCACGGACACAAAAGAAATATTGAATCACGCCGCGATACCTAAACTGGCCAGCCGGTGGCGCCATTTCACAGGTCAGCTGCCAGCGGTCTGCGTAATGAAGTTATTTTTATTTCATTTATTTATGAATCTGATTTTATCAGTTCATCATTCAAATCTTGAGGAGGGAAATCAGGATAAATACTGGAGCCATCGCTATGCGCAAACAGCGAGACCTCAATCTTTTTGTTATTAAAATGCAGTTTAAAAGCACAGGGAGGTTATCAATAGTAATATAAGGCGCCATAAGGCTCAAGCTGACGTGTAACTTCTACACTCTCACCTATATGTTAAAAAGAAAGCGATTTCCTCCTAATAGACCAAAACAACTTTCGGGCGCACTGAAATTATTTCACGCGCATTGTTGCGCTGTGTAGGTGCGTGTCTGCACGCTGTCAGTGCGTGCGAGCACGCTGATGTGCGCAGGTCACCAAAGTGCGTGTTTACATTTTCAATAATACGCTGTTTTCAGCGTGTGCGTGTGTGTAAAGCAAAGACACAACGTACCACGCCCGTGTCTGCAGTTGCCTTGGTGGCACGCACGCACACGCACTGCCTTGGGAGTCCGTTTCCTCACCGACCTGACGGTCGTGCACGCTTACATGTTTCCTGCGCCTTTAGCGCCCCCTAGCGGCGACGGCAGAGATTGAACTGAAAGGAGACGACAGCTCACATAGATTAAAACCTTTATTAGTGCTTTCTTTATCATCTGTAATTTATATCATCTGTAATGAACTCAATGCATTTTAGGTGATCATTTGAAAATTAAGAAGAATTGACAAACAATTATTTAGCATCTTGTAGATTCCATGTGTATGTAGAGTCATCCTACGAGGTCAATCAGGTAACTGCACTAAAAATGTTAAATATATCTTAACTTTACCAAAAAAACTATAGGATGCACCAATCCGTCATAAGAGTAAAGTAAAAACAGTTGTGGCTGACTGATTTGTTCAGTACATTTTGCATTTTCTATGGTATCTATGCCTTCTGGAATTCTGGAGTGTTGATTGTCTGCAACATGACAGCACTACTGCCCAACATCATGGACACAAACAGCTAAATATTACCTATTTTTTTTAAACCAGCAGTGGCCTTTTATTTAGGCGACTATAACAGATCAGCTCATGAGTTCAGATCACGAGCTCACATTCTGCATGAGGTAACGCTAACAATGGGATATAAGAAAAAATGTCACAAAGCAATGCAAATTATTCTGTAACCTTTGGTGAGGAAAAAACCTCGATTACTTAACGGTAGTGTTCTACATGGAAATCGCTAGAGACACAGTGTGACTACGACCTCTTAAGGAAAGTTAAATATGAAAAGGAGTGATGATAAATCAACTGGTGGAGTGTCAGCTACCAACATTATACGGTATGTATAGTTAAAACGACAACACAACCCTCCTGACTTCAGCCAACACACAGCCCCACTGGCTGTGCAGTGACCTACACAAGAGATAACGTCCAAGGTGAAAACAAAAACACGTGTTCCCTAGAATGGAGGAGAGGACGGAATGCTATGTGGACCTGAGGAAAAAAAAATGCGTTAAATACAGTCTTACTTCTACTAATGATGCCAGCGAATGTGACGAGCAGAGCCGGAAATTAGATCTGGTCACATTTTAGTTTTAAACAGTTTTAAATCCTGCGACCAGCAGGATGTCTTGACTACCAGCAATGACAGGAGGTTATATTTAGTGATCAGAAGCATGTGATAATTATTTAAAAATGCGTTCCACTATAACAATCATATTTCAGCGATCACATTCTAGAATAACCCCTTTCAAAGCTCATAGCTGTGCTGTGGACTCAGTGTTGACGTTTTGGATGCAGCGTTATTTTTGTAGGTCCAAATCGTTCGGCTCAAGACCCTCGGGAGGACTACGAACCTCGCCGCCGACCTCGGCCGAAGGGCGGCCCCTGAGTTCGCCTGCAGGCTGCCAACGATCAGCCTCATCTGGTCTTCGGCTCCCTGGAGAGATTTCAGCTCCATGGTGTAGAAGACGTACAGCAGCAAGGTGGTCAGCAGGATGGCCACGCACAAGGCAGCCAGCAAGTAGAAGGAGACGCGGGGGAAGGGCTGCTCCGTGTCCAGGGCCAGCCACGACACGGCCATGATGGCCAGCTCCAGAACGAGCAGAGCCAAGCCCATGGCCCCAGTACGCGCCGCTGTGGAGCGCATCCTCTCTGCACAGTGCAAGCCCACCTTCACCTCAGTACGAGCCTCCGTGACAATGTCGACCAGCTCGGCCGCGTCCCCTAAAGGTGGGAATGAGTGAGAGGGACACGCAAGAGACATGAGAGCAACAGTTCAGTACGGGGCGTCGTCAATGAGCAGCTTTTGCCTGTTTTTCCTTGACTGTGTGTTTGTGCTGAAGCGGAGCGGAGCAGAGCTTACCAGCAGAAGTGTGCGGACCTTCTGACACCACGTCAGCTGTAGTGCGCACCTTCAACCTCAAGTGAGCCGTTACAGCTTCGTGGTCAGAATACGGGAAAGGCTGGTTAGAGACGGAGCCTTTGGTTGTGCACATGAAATCGCAGCAGATGGAGGCTTTGGAAGAACCCTGTGAGTTCAAGGAGGAGACGTGATTGAGCTGGTCTGAAAAAGATGCAACATAGGGGGAAACTTCTCCTGACCTTAAACATGATGTAGTCAATTCGAATTCCTTTGTCAAAGGGCCCGAGCTCCTTTTCACAGATGAAAGGATTCTCTGGGATTAAAGTCACACCGTTCTCACAGCCCTGCAGCAGAAACCAGGTCGCTCACCGAGTGTACGTACCAAAGCTGGCTTATACAGAGGCTTTCATCCAACTACCTACATCAAACTTAGACGTCTCCAAATACGAGTCTCTGAGTCCAGTCGAGGTCCTCAGGAGTCTGCAGCCAAGGTCCTGGGGGTGCATGTTAAGGTCCCCACCCAAAATGACCACATCTGCCCCGGCAGAGGTGTGGCTGTTAGGAGGAAAGCATCACAAGCACTGATGTCAAGGCTTTGAAACATTCTCCTACAGAGTGTGAAGCATAAAAAGAGAAATTTGCCTAAAGAACTAGGCAAATATGCACTCAAGGACACAAATGTAGCATTAGGAATTAAGAGTGCGAGCGCACACGGTACCGGACGAACTGCTGCAGCTCCCAGGCCTGAACCACTCTGTGGGGCAGATAAGGATCCCTGTCTCTGCAGTACTCAGCATGCAGCTGAAACACAAGGGAACACAGCAGTTAACCAATAACTGAAGATGCTGCACAGACAAACCTGAGAAGCGAAGTTAGAAACCTCTTACATGAGTAACATAAACATTAGCAGTCAAGCTGCCGATGTTGAGGACGGCCAGGCCGACAGCTTTGCCTCCAAACCAGTCTCCATGGTGAGCCTACACATTCAAATATTAAAAAAATAGGTTAATAAGAGAGAAGAGGCTTAATTTTGCAGTTCCTGTGGTTAGTGTGATGACTTACCATGTAGGGATAGCCATTTAGTGAGTAGCGATAAAGGAAGGCATCCTGGATTCTGTGTTTAGAGAAAAGGGCCAGTCCACTGCCAATGACGCCGCTGCAGAATAACAGAAGAACAGCTCAAAACCCAACGCAATCCGTAAAACTGAAACCACATTTCTGTAATCACAGATTAGGAAAACAGACTGCGTTAGCCTCTACAGAGAGAACAGTATTTACTCTCCTAATCTTCACTTTAACGCAATTTAAAAAAAGATTAGCAACTTCTGATTAATCAGTCAGATACTCTGATCTTTTCCATTGGGGAACTTTGACTTTGCCCAATTTTCCAAACCGTTCAAAGCCTTGAAAATACTTTTTTTCCCCCCCTTGACATGAATGCAGTTGTAAAGCCTTTGATGGCACACGAGGTTGGGGACCTTAATCTTTCACAAAGGCAGGATTTAGGTCGACCCGGCTGAACCTTTGGCCCCGGTGCCGTGTGGGTGGGTCAGCGTTAACACAATAGTGGCATTATGGAGCGCACCAAAACCGGTGGCCTCGGAGCAGCTTCGGCAGCTACATTCGTTCGTTACCTCTTAAAGTAATGTGAGTGTGGATGACAACTGGAGAGTTTCTGCTTCAAAAAGAGATAATCTTTCTCGCTCCAAACCTGAAAAACAGAAAACGCTGCATGATTTTTTTTTTACAGTCAGGCTGGTCTTCATTGTGGGTGAGGAAGTTCCTCCAAACCTCTTGCAGTAAGACAATATCGTGCTTTTCCTTGCTCAGCATGTCTCCGATCATGGCATACCGCTGACGAACGTGTTTGCTGAGATAACGGATCCCCCTTTAAAGCAGGAAAAAAAAAAGAAAAGTAGGAACTTACTGTCCTTGCACGTGATAAAAGAAATAAGGAATAAAAACTAAGATTGTTTGCAACAGCAAGACGCAGTCACTGACCAGCAATTAAGAGAGAAGACGCGCACACTGACAGAGTCTGTGTTAGCCATGATCGGTGGATGATGATGTCAGGTCAGACGCAGGGACAGGCTCACCTCCTAATGTCAGACACACAAGCAATGAGACGTCATTTTAAACACCCCTATGGTTTAGTACAAATGAGCAAAAATATTACAGTTTAGGACCGAACCTAAAAACAACAATCAATCACACTTGAGGATGAGTCAGAGAAAATTGTAAGAAACTGCAAATGCAGGGTAAGAAGTGCAAAGCAAGCAGATTTAACCAGACTTCTAAGTTCAGAAATGAGTAAACACTCACAATCAGACCTGAAAACGTGCAAAATAAAGACTTTTTGAAATATATAGGAGTGTAGTTAGGCTGTCCAGGGGAGGCCCCGTTCTGTCACGCTGTGGAAAAACAGATCATTCTTCATAAAACAATTGGGAGGCTGATTGAATTCACTTCTTTCTCCAGGGGGGTTGAAATAACACACCAACCTCTAACAGAACGCTGCTGACACAGCTCCCCTCTGTCCGAAAAAAAGGGTGAAGTGACAATGCGGTCAAAAGGACTGAGTGATGTTAAAAAGCACTTTTGAAAAGGCATAACTGGTTATTCATTATCTTACCACACAAAGAATACAAGATTAACTGTTTTGACCCCTAGAGCTATGTTCTAGGGGTCAAAACAGCTCGGTCTCCTCCTTTTTAAGCACTTTAAGACATTTACAAACAAGGCCTGGAGGCACAGAAAAGAGTTGTCGAACATAATTTAACTGAACCTTTATATTTATTCTCCCAATCCTTTACACTTTTGCAAATATAACAGTAACCTTAAGTCGTACAGTAGATCTGCAACTGGAAATAGACACAGAGGCTGCATCTTCCCTGGGATGGGTAGTTTTACAACCAGGTAACAGCTGGTGACATCGACACTGGACTTCAACCCTTAATGAAGATTAAGCCATGAATTAGAGAGTGAATGCAATCCGTTTTGCACAGCCAAAGAAAAATACACATAAATCAAGATACCTGATTGATATCGAGGGGGATCTTGTTATCTTTAAGGATAGCCAGTTAATAAACACTGCGGTCAAATCTATGGAAGCCTCCTAGCTTCAATAGACAATTTACCGAATGCTAAAGTGATGACACTAAAAAAAACTAACAAACAAAAAAGCTACCTTCATTCCAAACTCAGATACAGTTAGTTAGCTGGTTAGTAACTAATCACGATCCTTGTTGACAGACTTAGTGCCCTGTTGGTTTATTACCTAGTTAAGTTGTTCAACCACTGACTTACCTTGGAGCTAACGGAGCCAAACTGAGCGCTCAGCGTTTCAACGGCAACGTTGACTTTGTACCCTCGACGCTTCCTGTTAGCATACAAGCTAACTGTTGCTGCAAAACCTCTCCCCTTCACTTGTTCTCTGACTCGAGAAACAGCTCGTCAACGAATGAAAAACGAATAAAAAGCGATTTTTCACCACTGCCATGGTTTTAACTGCTACGCAATATCCCCAGCTGTCTAAAAATGCAAAAAAGATGTGCTACTACATCCGGGTGTAGTTTCCTGCCAAAATAAAACAGGACCTTTAGCGCTCTGTTAACGCCCAGGAATAATATCGAAGATTTTATTATTATATTATACTCTAATAAACTGAATATAAAACTAAATGTATTCAATTTAATTATTAAAATCTAATAAACTAAGATTGTACTGAATGTACTGTAAAATAAAAAAAAAATGCTACAACTTGATAGACTAACAATACTGGGTGACTGGATTTCCTTTTTAAACTTAAATATGTGTAAGTAACCGTTGTAGATTATAACTGTATTTATTAAAAATTATGAAAATAGGATTAAAAACCATTAAAAAATGGCATGGCTATGCCTCTTCTTGCCACATTACACACACAAAACGGGAGGGTAAGTAATATAACATTATATGTCTGATCAGTGTGTAAAATATGTCATTCAGATGTGTGTTTTCAGCTATTGTTCATAAAAATGCAAAAAATTTCAATTTGGTCAAATGAAGAACAAGACAAGACAAATTTACAAACATGTTTAATAAGTTTGCTGGGGAATGAACTTGCCCCCAAGGCACCATGCATCTTATTGTTAGATACATTTGTTTGATTACATAGTCCAACCTCTATTTTGAAGTATAAAATTGCAATGCAAATGTAACAAAGACAACAGTAAACCACCATAAGCCAAAAAAAAAAAACTGCCCACACCATTCAGAATATGATGCATTAGATATCTCATTAATAATCAAAGTCAGCAATCACACATTATTTTCAGTGAAGCATATGGCAAACACTGAAAGTCAAAAAACAAATCAAGAACAAGACATATGTTGATAATGACAAAAAAAAGTATAAAAGATAGATTGAGACTTACAGGGGGAGTATTATTGTATCTAGCTTGTGAAAACTGACATTCAAAGCCAGGTGCAATTATTCCACTGTAAATATTATCTTAGTTTTGAACTTAGGTCTGAATAACTGTCCAGTGAACTACACAAAGCAGACACTAGTCAAACAGGATCAATGAGACAACAATAGAAGTCCTGCAACTTTCAATATCTCAATCAAAATGAAAAGAAAAAAAAAAACATCAGTACACATCTGATATCTCACCCTTCCCTCCCTCAAATGTTTCGTCTCCATCCCTATAAATAACAATCAATGGTCGTACTCCACAGCACAGAGACAACATATCTCATTCTAGACAATCGTTTCGTTTGATTTCAGAATGAGCTCATGTATACCGTCATAAAATACATAAATCTCAATGCAGCTTCTCTAAACATTACAGAGAAAAGTGAAGAAGGTTGACTTCACAGCATACAATCTCTTTTTTAAACAAAAGAAACAGTGATTCTCTGTGTTGTTACTCGAGTACTCCACTCACCCTTCCCCCCAAATACTCCTATGTAACACTTATTCCTTTAGCCTCCACTGACTCACAGTACAGATACTTTTAATTTTATTTCAATAAGCTACATAAACTCAAGGCAGAAATAAGCACTGCTGTTGCTTCACCCCCCCACCCGCCTACCCACCCAACCGCCCTCCCCTTTCGATCTTTTAAGTGCAACTGAGCACACGTCTTCAACCGGAGAGAAATAACCGGGGATCTCATAAGGATGGCAAAGCCCTGACTTTATTTCAGGCTAGCAATGGCACAAAGCATCCTTATTGTCACAAGTTAGTTGCTTATAAGACCTGATTTTAAAAATGTGTAAAACATGAAAAAAAAACAACAAAAACCTAAAAGTACTGTAAAACACAAATCCATCCTACTGTACAAGTGGACTGTAAAACTCGGGACATTTTTGCTTGTCAATCAACTGGCTACATGAAAATTACTCATCCTGATTCTTTCCTCTGTTTACCAGAAAAAGCGCCACAGATCGGAATCAGAGGTTTCTTTCCAATTTTTTTTTTTTTTTTTAACGAGACACATGTTGTAGTGTTTTCTCTCCATTTACAAACAAGAGGTAGTAGAAAGGCAATCCAAAGTGGCAGACAATAATATAATCTTTGGAGAAAAGGCACTTGCTTTCCTAACAAACCACCTGTAACAAAAACCACCTGGCTCTGCATTTTCTCTCCTCTGTGGTCCTCTTCTCTTCGCTGATCTTATCATTTCCACGCTCATGTAGTCCTTTGGACATCAGAGGAGTCGTTTCAACACATTCTCTTTCCCTCCATAAAACATTTCCAGCTCCAACATTTAACTCAAGAAAGTGACCCACTTCATGTAACATGCTTAAACACATGATTATAGCTAGTAGAAAAAAAAAACAAAAACATCATTCTTCAGAATTTTTGTTGCCTGTCAGCAAATTGAGATTCACTTTTTTTCCTTTTGAGCAAGACTTGTTCAAAGCGTATAAAGTGTCCGCGTTAGCTTGTACTAAAATAATAATTATTTTTTTATATCTGTGTAAATGCGTCTTTTTTTCCTGGATGGCTGAGTTGGATGAAGAGAGATTGTTGTGACGCATTTGCCAGGTTTGACTAAAACCTGCTCCAATAGCTGCTAGTCTTTAACAAGTCTGTAGACGTGATACTGAGCTCCATGTTCACTCGTGGAAACCTCAAAAACAAATGCTATACAGAGCAATGTCTCCTGGGTGTC
The DNA here is from genome assembly GCA_000180735.1 of Tetraodon nigroviridis. NCBI lineage: Eukaryota > Metazoa > Chordata > Actinopteri > Tetraodontiformes > Tetraodontidae > Tetraodon > Tetraodon nigroviridis. The sequence goes on along the minus strand of CAAE01015043.1, from coordinate 814,141 downwards.
CCGGTTCGTCACCACCTGACGGAGAAAATAGACGATTCTTTAAAAATGCATCGAATCATAAATGATGAGCTCATTTTAGCTTTTACATTGTCATAATTTCTAATATTAAAAAAAAGAAAATTCATACGTAAGATTTCACAAAAACAAAGTTGCATATTTTGAAAGAAAAGTGAGAAAAAATATTTAAATTTAAATTCACCTGCAAAATAGTGAAGTTTTCAAGAACGCTATTCATCATGTATTTTTCAGGCAAATGTTTGAGTTTGTGGATAAAGTTGATCATGTATTCGCACATCGGAGAGCGATGGATCCTATAAATGCATTTTCCTCCCTCCAGGCGGGCATACTCCGTCTACAAGACACACACACACACACGATCCCCAGCGATGCCTTCAGTGGTAGCGGCGCGCAGCACACTTGTGAGGGGCGAATGCAGATTCCGCAGCTCTTACCTCCACTTTCTCAACAACCTGCTTGCCAAAGGAGCAGACTTTGGTTGACACGGTGATTGTCATGCTCTCGTGGCTACTGTACTGGCTGCTGACGCCGTAGAAAGAGCCGGGGCCGTCCTGCATGCCGCTGCTGTTCAGATCGGCCTGTGGAGAACGCACAAATCCGTCAGCTCAATGGCGACGATGACACAGGTTCGAGGAGCAATCTTATTCTGTATTCAAGTAAAAGTACAGATTTGCCCTAAATGTGCCTTTTTCCCTAATACCCAGTGGATTACAACCTCATAGAAGTACCCACCCAGAATTTAACGAGGAAGAACGCGTTCTGGGGGCCCTTCTCGTAAAGCTCCTTCAGGCCGCCTTTCTTTTCAGGAAACTTGTCGTAGATCTGTCGGATGTCCACAGCTTCGAGCAAGGGGTCACTGTAGGAGGGGTTGGTCTGTCCTATGTGGACAAACAGGTGTTTGCTGTACTGCAGTGGACAGAGACAGAGGAGACACAGAAGTGAACACAAGCTGTGAACCATCACAGGGACGTCCCTTTCTCCTAAAGGCATATCCAGCTTCCACACTGCCATTTTCCATGCTAAAGCGTGCGCCCTGAGGGCGTCTGATGCAGAGACATGCTGGAACTCACAGTGTCCGGATCTCTCTGGACCTCCATGAAGGCTGAGTACTCCAGCATCCGCAGCTTAGAGGAGGCGATAGTCCGGTCCTGCCACACTGGCACTGCAGTAGCAGTCGGTGCTGGAGGAGGTGCCAAGGCCTCATAACCTGAATTTTGGACATACAACTCGGGTTTATTTCTGCCAAGGAAGGAGGTCATGTGACTTGTGGGCTTGTCGGTCTTAGTAAAATAACTTGAAAAACATTTGATGAATGGGTTTCAAGTGGACACCTACTTGATATGGGCTGTGGTACAGGACCCGATAGGCTTGGGTATGGGGGCTGTGCAAAAGGTTTGATACTGGAAGATAATAAACGAGCTTTAGTTTACAAAAACATACTTTGGTCACGGTAAAAGCGATTATATGTTAGTCCAGAACATGGGTACACTTACTCCTGAGAGGGTCCAGGCTGTCCTGGCATGGGAGGCCAGAACTAGAAAGGGAAATGTAACATTTTAACTGCGAATAAACGACCATAAATGAGCAAATGTGATGCAGGTGTACGGAAACAGAACCGTGGACTCACTCTGGCTGGTTGGTAGGGGGCAGGAGGCAGTGGCGGAAGATGATTCTTTATTATACTTGGAGAAACTATCTGTGCAGATGACAGGGATGCCATGTTCTGCAAGGCTTTGTCTTTAGATGCCTGATCCTGAGAGGAAAAAAGAAAAAAGGCAAAACCTAACTTGACTAAAAGGGTGGCGCCATAACTTCACATTGCATCACAGCGAACCACGGAGGCAGACGGTGTTATGAAGATAAAAGCTTTGAAAAAGGAAAGGAAGTTTAAGCAGCAAAATAACAAATACGACACTGTGTTGTCAATGATTCTGGTATGAGACAACACACAGCAAGCACACATATAGGTTTATGTATGTATATACGTGTGGTTACACACTGTTTATATCTAACACTGCTGCTACAGGCTTAACCTTTATGAAATATAATCTAAACTAGGAACTTTCTTCAAGTGGGAACTAAGTTCTGTATCTAAAGAAAATACTGACTCATTCTTGAGCAATAATCAGTAATATCCATGTGGGGGAAGATGTCATAACCATTCCATCCTAATGCCAGCATGAGCCTCATGTTCTGGTTTAACATGTATTTTCTCTTGCATGTTATCTGGTGTAAAAGAAATGAATGGGCAAATGAGATTCCCTTAAACAAAACTGGGCTACGATCTTGAAATCAGAAAAGCAAGATCCCAAAATAGAGCGGCACCTTAATGAAAGCAAGCAAGATTTCGCCTTTGGGCAGAAGCTGAAGGCTGCGCTTTACACAAGGAACAACGGTACTCAAAGCATGGCTGATTGCCGAGCGATGCTTTCTTACAGGACAGCGACGAGAGAGGATGCCATGCCAGCGGAGGGCAGTAGCGAGGGGGCGGGGTACTACAGCTCTGCCAAACGGGTGCCAAAAGGGTGTGGGGATGGGGGGTGGGAGTGGGTGGCAGGTGGCAGAGAAGCATATTACAAACCAGATTGACTTACCAAGTTCATCGCCTGAATCAGAAAAGAGAGAAAAAATATTAGTAGCTGCACATTATGTGCAAATACTTCAAATTCTGGGTTTATCTAGAAACAAGGACACTTTGTTCTGGCGTGTGTTGTGCAGCTTGTGTAAAGTTACAATGCAAATTTTGAACAAAATGAATTTAATTATTTAGACAGTAGCAAAAAAAGAGTATGTGTTGGTAAAATATCTGTCTTCAAATCAGCCAATAAAGATGTAATTTAGGGTATCTATGGTTAAAAAATAAATCCCGATAACTTTTAGAAGGTTTGATTAACTACTTTAAAAGCAGTATTTACTTCTAGGAAGAAGATCATTATTAATATTAGTATTAGCAGTACTATTGTTTCTTGTAAAAGCTACAAAGAACAAAGTTAAAGGCTTATAAGTAATTCCAGCACTACGGCCTAATAGAAATTATTATTTTAAAAAATGTGCTAAGTTGCTTCAAGCAACTGAATCGATGTGTGCATTAATTGGAGAGCGAGATAAAAAAAGAAATGTTTGTTCGTGAGTGTTCATCTCATTTAACATTTACATCTATTATTTGATTTATATTTATTATCACATATTATTTCAAGTAATTGTGAGCTTCATTACTTTAATAGGCAAGGGAGGAAATAATATATTAATTCACAAACAGCCTCATAGTAAAGCAACGTTTACTGTACAAATAACTGAGATGTCTTTGAATAAACCTATTATGGGATGTGCAAGTGTTTTGTTACAAAGCGTTTGTATTTTCTAAGTCTGCTAAGTAATACGAGTCCCTGTGGATGGAAAAAGATCCACTGGAAACTGATTCTGTCTGAAAGTAAGTAAGTGCTTCAGAAGGAACACTGTGAGTGTTATCTACACCCAAAAAAGGCAGAGTGACGAACTCCTGGAGGATTCTCAAGGATGGATTTTTGACAGCAATACTCAACACAAACACATTGCACGGAACTAAAAGTATTGTAGAAGAGAGAGTTTTAGGGAAAGAAGCAGTCTGAGGGAAGTAGAGTACACTGTAAAGGCTGGCAGTTGCTGTCGTTAGGTGACCTGTTGACCTGGCGCACTGCGACAGCAGGTGGAGCATTCCTTCCAAAGCAAACCTACTTCAATTCCAAAGCGGTGAGAGGAGTCTAGCAGCTTTTTCATGCAGCTCTCACGTACAACCGGTAGGAATTATTCATGTCTTTGTGTACGGCATGCATGCATGCTACAGACAGAAGGGCTGAAGTTCTGCTCAATCCCCAGTATTAGTGAGGTAAAAGTCTGCTTTCAGTTTTAGTTTTTGCCAAGTCTGCATCCACGTGGTTCAAAAACCGGCCTTGAATTGCAGCAAGCCCTTATCACATGTAATAGTGAGGGTGAAAATGTGTTAAACAGCAATAAAAATAAATCCTTGCTATTAAATGACATCATGTATGAGGTTTTTTATTTTAAAAAGAATCACTACAGTAGTGAATAAAATAAGAAAATTGAAACCGATTAAATGAAAATTAGTGATATTCTGAACTGAAAAAAGTGCCCAGTAGGAGTTGTCCACATGTAAAATTACAGATAATGAGTACTAGTCAGATATCTACCATCTGGTAATAAACTGCAAATGTTCAAATATATTTTATTGTATTGTAATTATTTAAAATTTCCTGCTTTGTCAAATAACAAAATCAGCTGTAAAAGTAAGAGTTCTGCCAGGGCTAAAATGTTGGGAGTGAATTAACAGACTAGAAATATTTCTTGTACATATTTGTTTCTTTAAGGGTGCCAGGGAGCAAAGGTACGCTGAAGAAAGAAGCGACTCCTGCAGGGGAGCCCCTCTGGAGAAGCTTAAGGCTGCAGACGTCTCTGCTAGGAGCAGCTTCAGGCATGTCTCAGGAGGGGACGCTGAGGCGGATCCAGGCCAACCCTAAGCTGGCCCATCTCACCAAGGAAAACTTTGATGGTAAACATCAGTTATCTGGGCTCCATGATGGTCCGAGCTTCTCTACTAAAATTCCCATGACCCAAAGCAGGAGACAACGTGCTACAGCTACCCAGATAACCTACATGCTCTCACATTTCTGACATTTGCTATTCATTTTTGACACCAAAAAGCTTCACTATTGATCAGAGGCTATTTTATTCATTATGCGTTTTTATTATTCCAAATTCTCTCCTGAATTATACTCCTGGATGGATATTTGTGGCATCGCGCACAACAATCCTGCCGATTTGTGATTCTGACAAGTCAAAAGACAGTTACAGAAAGCTGCAACTATTGATTCCACTTGGGGAACTATCAACTGCCAGCTAGGCAAAAGGATCTGAATCAAAATTGTGGCATCGCTATCAGAACGCCAACTGTGGTAAGTCGTATTTAGTCAGCAAATGTTAAAAGGGTTTGCCATATTGATTTTAAAAAAGGACTAATTATCATTTCTACTAAATTAGCATGTTAGTTAGTGCAAAGCCAAGCGTTACACAGCCCCGTTGTGCCCGCGGTGAAGCGCATACCTTTAGCTTTGACTGGATCTCGCGAGATTTTCTCCGGGCGAGAACCTGCAAGTGGCTAGAAACCTGCACAGAAGAATAGCGAAGAGTAGAGAAGAGGAAACGGAGACAGGGAGAGAAAAAGACAGGGGAAGAAAAGGAAAAGCCGTAACCAAAAGCGGAAAGAGACGCCCTGTCCGTGTCGCCCAGAGGCGGGTTCGCAGCACCTACCTTTATACCCGCCTGGTATTCACGAACTTTCTTCCGCGCTAACACCTGTATGTGACTAGACACCTAAAGGAGTGTGAAACAGTTCTTGAGCGCACATAAAATACAAACTATGATGCACACAAGCCATGAAGGCTTGTACGTATTTAGAAGGTATACCTTCTAAATAGTTGTAACTAGGAGGTCGAAAGTGCCCATGCAAATTTGAAATTACCATTAGTAATTAAGAAAAAAAAAAAAAAATTAACAAGCATTAATTTTGTACAGGTAGACTCCAAAAATATAAAATCATCATAAAATTTAACAAACCATCAAATTAAAAAAAAAAAAAAAAAAAAAAAAAAAGGAATAAATAAACAAAAACCTTCCAGAGCTATCCTTTGGGGCTGTCAGAGTGTCCAAGGGGGAACATTAAAAGTCAGTATTTAGAGGTTAAAGTGCACAGGTGCCCGTGACTCTGGCGTGGTTCTGACTGTTGATGACAGTGTAGGTGTCAGCTGTAATAATGATGTTGGAGTTGTGGGCCAAACACATCGTAAAAAGAATCACGAAAGGCTGTATAGTTTCAGTCTTCCTCCCCCTACACCAGTAAGGGGACAATGGAATTATTTTCATCTTATGTCAATTTTCCTTTGACACAAATTCAACAGTATTGGACATATTGAGGGTAATGATCAATTTTCCCATGATTTTATATATTGTTTTATGTTAGTTTTTATAAAAGTAACACCACTGAATCTGTGAAGTCATCAAAATAGGTTAAAGATGTGAAAAATAAAAACAAAGTGGCAGCAGTGATGAACATCATCCATTCTTCTGTAATTTTCACAATCAAAACAATATAAGCTATTTACCTGCTTTCTTGTGCGAGTTTTGCCCGTCCTCAGCTTGATGTATCTTGCTATCAATTCATTGCGACCTGTCAGAAAAAAAAAAAAAGTGAGGTTAATAAGGAATAAAAGAACAAGTTACTTTTCTATGCTGATGAATTAAATTAGACACAAGGTGGCGCTATTGTCAAATCAAACGACCTATTTTTTGGCCAGAAGAACCTCAGTCTGCCTGTCAAAGTTGTTCTTTTCACCCTGGGCTGAGGTCAAGGACACACACTTTTCCGGATTATAATAGAAGCATCATGACAAAAGTGTGTTTGAACTCTGTGTTGTTTTTTTTTCTTCAACAGCCAAGGTAATTGTGCTTCAAGTAACACCTGGCTATTGTCTGTTCACCAGGCCCTAATTAAAGATCGCTCAAACAACAGAAACTTGCTCCTGTGACCTGACATCTCCACTCGACATTCTGCATGAACAGGTTGTGCGGAGAACGGGCTTCTGGTTCCTCTGTGTTCATGCTGTAGTCACTGAGACCGCAAATATTGATGTCAGAGATTGAGGACATTAAAAAAAGAAAGAAATCATAAAGCATGATTATGTTATTATGCTGTCCAAGGGGAAAACTCACTCCATCACTCTTCCTTTAGGCTTTTCTTTGCCAAGTCACATTTATTGGGTTTCTGTGGCTAAGAACTTGGCCAGAGCGGCATCGAGGTTAAACCACCGCTTCATTACAAATAATCACCAAAACTCTTCGAACCTGCAGACAGAGGATGACAAAAACTGGATCTGCCTGTGTAAGCGCACGCTCAACAGAGCAAACACTTCGGTGTCCCCAAACGCACAATGACAGAAGGAAACCAGGCCTTTTTTTCCTTCTCACACACTCTTTAACAGTTGGTCTCCAGAAGGCACTAGTTAGAGCAATTACCATAAAAGTACTGCAGGCCATCTTCAGCAGGCTCACAAGGCTCGCCATCTCCAACCAGTCAGCCCGGCAGCCAGCCAGGAGAGCGGAGCTGTCGGCCGATACCCAACCGGCCCACCCCCTTTCTGCCCCGGGCCAAGGATGGACACGCCCGCTGTAGCGCCTCCGCATTCCTGGCATTCCTCTGAGCCTGTCACATCTGTGCTAGCCAGCACGATTGGCCTGGGCCTGCGAACACTGCCAAAAACCTCGGGCAAACACACACACACACACATGCAGCCCCAGCTCGGAGAGAAGCGAGGGTTGCAGTCGGGGTGAGGGCCATTAGGTCGGGGTCGGGGTTGGAGCCGGCGGAGGGGAGGAGGGAGGCGGGGGTGTTAGGGAGGCAGCTGATGCTGTAACTCTTGGAGGGAACACAAAGCCAGAACTGTCTCCACCAACAACTGCCACCTGGCAGCAAAGCAACCCCGTTCCCCCCAAACACCACCACTGTGTGACCTCCCACCCAACGGATGGCAGCACCTGCTGCGGACCATCCCAGTGGAGGATGGCAGAGAGAAAAAAAAACAAAGCCGACACGACCCCTGTGCAACTGTCTCTCTCAATCTTGTGGGCGGAGAAGCAGTGGCGCAGCGGGTGGAGGGGGGTCACCGCACGAACCTCGCCTGGCAAATGAGCCTCGCTGAAAGAACTTCGAAGTGACATCCGACTTTTCATGACCTGAACGACAATCTGGCCAACAAACGTGAAGCGACTGTTTATTTCCAAACTGTCACAGAAAAAACCGCGACGAAAGAACGGTTAACCGCCGTTTCAGCCAGGAAATGCAGACTTTATCAAAAATGTGTTTTCCTCATCTGCTGAGCAGCGAGGTTCTAGGGCTGGGAGCTGGGATGATATCTCCAGTTTATCCAGAACATCTGGTTGCTCTTGTGATATTTTAAATCACTGCTGCAGAGACAACACTTTGATGTGGGCCAAGCCGAGTTAAGTCCAGCTTCAGATGGAGTTTTGGACATTAACAGTGATTTGGAATCAGACCTTTAGGACACATTCTCAGGCACTTAGATTTTATAATGTGGAAAAGAAAAACCAGATCACACCACTGCTGCAGTGCACTGAATAAGGTCAAGGCTGTTTCATTTCCAAATCATTTAGTCAGAAAATAAACACAATTCCAGAAAGGCAATCCCCAAGGCCTTGTTTTCTGCGCTTGTATCGACTGTTCGACAAGTTGCTGCAACACATTTTAGGAAAGACAGCGATCGCGCACAAGCAGAGTGGATTTGGACTGGCTGATCAGTCTGTGGCAACCAGGATGATTAGTGGGAGGTCAAAGAGAGGCGGTGAAAAGGCCAGCCCACACGGCAGGGGAACATGACAGGTGTGCACACACAGACACACAGTCTTACAATCACATGCTCGCTGTCTTTCATTTCACGACTGCCCCTGCCGATTGCTCAACGCTCCGATGGCTGCAGGCTGCCATTCCTAACCTCTTCTCGGAGAGGACACGCCTGTCTTACTTCTTTTACTACATGACCGCAGGAATTTTCCACTTCCACACAAAGATAGGGAGCAAAAGGTTGACCTCTCTGTCCTTCGAGCTCTCCTCAGGCTTCTCACCACCCTTATTCTCCACCATCCTCCCAATCTGAGTGCCGGGTAAATCCAAGGTTTCGGCTCAGGGATGACTGAAAGCGTTGTCAGCGCCCCAGTAAGGGGGCTGGGCGAGGAAGACTTGCTTAGTCATCACTGCAAAGTTCTAACTTAACTCGTTTATGCCCAACCGGCTGCTAATTCCTAACGGCACCTTTTAAAGAAAGGTCAAAGCAGCTTCTCGGGCGGTGCCGTAATCCTTTGGCCTTTTTCTTCCCAGAGTGCTTTGCATTAGTGACAGCTGCACGGGTGATTGGAGCAAAGAGTTGCATGCGTGAGTGCTTGCAGTTTGACATACCTGTCTCAGCCAGAAAGTGGAGAAAGAAAAAAAAAACATGTTGCAACAGCCCCAAAGCCAAACAGGACAGGCAACTTTTTTTCCCCTCTACACAGATACACACGGATGTCTTCTGTTTTACCTCAAATTTACGGCTAAAAAAGTTCAAACTATGTTATTCTGTAGGTCAGTGTGGCTTTCATTCATGAAAAACTGCATCTTCATACGGCAGCACTGCAGCATGTTGTGTTCAAATGTCTGGTATGCTTCAGCAAAAAGGAACCAATGTAGCTATGTTTTGTTTTTAGCCGTAATATCTGACATTTGCCGTTTAAAATCCGTGTATATGAGGGCTTGTCCATGCAAAAATTTGAAATATTCAAAACATGTGACTTTAAACTTTGTGACAAACATAATTAGGCCATAATTAGGAAAATTCACACAACTTTGACAAACCCGCTTGCAAATTTAAAAAAAACAAACTAATCCCACACCCCCACCCAAAAAAAACCACTGCGATTGTTGCTGTATTTGAAGGCCACTGCAAGTCGGAGAACGCGAGGTTAGACAGCATTACATAGACTGCAATGGTTAGCATTCCCCCAAGCTCACGTCAAGGCAGTTTTTAGACGTCTGAGGTAATCACCTTGTGAGCAGACTTCTTCTAGGGCATACTTTGCCTGTGCCAGCACAGCCTCGGATGACTTATTGTAAAAAGAGCCGCGGTCTAATGCTCTAAAAAAAAAAAAAAGACCAAGAGGTCCCAACAGTGTGTTGCTTTGGGGCCAGATGTGTGTAGGGCCTGCCTCTTTGTTGACATTCTCATGACAAAAGGAAGAGGCCTGAAACACAACACTGCCCTGCTAAACTGGACTGGGAAGGTTGTTTGGGTCCATTCACACATGCCTGCAATGGTTTGTGCACAAAGTGCGAACACAAATTTAAATCATGTTGTAAAGATGTGACATCATTCTTAATAATTAAACAATATGTTTACTGAGGTAGTGATTATTTTTCCTAAGTAGCTGCCTTAAATACAGTTATAAATTATCACACTCCAACTGTTTTAGGGTTATTTAAAACTCCAAACAAAAGTAAAACGCTTCTTACAAATTAAAGGTCATGTTGCATTGAAGATGAGCCAGTCTTCTGATAAAGCATTACTAATTCTTTAACCAAGCAAAAAAAGCTATTTATTCTTTCTGGCATCTTCCTTGTTACTGTGTCAAATCAAAACCTCCAACAATGGTGAAATTATCTGAGGTATGCGTTTCTCCTTGGATATCGGAATCAGTCCATGAATCATATCAATAGATTTTTTTTTTTCTGACAATACATGCCAGAAAAGCCACACAAAGCAGCTTGTAAAACAAACAGTAACGCTTCTCGAGACCAAAATCAGCATAAGACAGTGGAGAAAATGATATCTATCTTTTTATATGTATTCATAAATATACATTTAACAAAACCACGAAACAATAAAAAAAAGCATGAAAAACTTAAAAATCAGTGACTGCAGACTGACTTCTGCCCATCAGCATGTCATGATGCTTAGCAGACACCACATAAAATCAAAAAAGTGTGCACTGCCTCAACATCGGTAATGGGAAAGTGGGATTTAAATAATGAGAGACAAGCGCCTTCAGTTTCCCACACCTGCATGTCAGTGATTCTAACAAAGGACTTGCCAACATGTCCATCTGGAGCTTTTTAGGAGATTAAAGGCTCAACACCTGCAATTTTGAGAACCCGCGGCAGGAAATGGCATAATTCTCTGAAAAAAAAACATATGGATGCTCAAAATCTTAAATTCCAAGGTGATGTCTTTGCTCTTTGGGCTTGATACCTGCTGTGCTAATTATCATTTATTTAGCGACGATAACAGCATCAAAGAGATTACTACGCAAACCCGCTCTGAGGCACAACTCTAACCACAAAACCGGTGTGCAGAAAAACAAGCACCTTGTGATGCAAAAAAAAAAAAACAAACCAACAACTCAAAACCGCATTCAGCAGTAAGGAAAAGAAGAGGCTGTAAAAGAGTGAGAATAAAAATAGCCTGTAAAGACTGTGAAAAACAGGCTGGGGAAGGGGGAGGGGGGGTCTCAAGACTGCAATAACCGGTGCTTAGAGTGCTGGCGCAACTGGAAGAACCAGCCTCTGGGTTAAAGCACAACAGGTACAGACCTGTTAGAGGCACAATTTATTCACCCACAAGAGTGCAAGAGATGCATTAGCAATTCACCTGGTTCATCCTTAAATCTCCCAGATGTTATGTGTTCTTTTAGCTGCAAGTAACAGTGGAATGCATTGCACTGATTTGCATTTAATTGGATTCTTTTGTTATTTCTCTTAGCCAGTAAAGCTGGATATGTTCATGTTCCATACAATTGTGCATGTTTGTGAGCTGCCGGTATCATTTAAAAAGTTAACATGCTTGCGTATGATCTAAATGCTGGCTGATTGATTGCTTTATCCTGGTCCTGGATTCTTGATTTGTATATATTAATGTGATTTCAATTTTTTTTAACCATGCAATGTTTTGTTAGAAGTTGGGTAAATGTGATTTTAATAATCCATGAATTTCTTGATTAACATTTGGTTGAAAGTCAAGTGTGGAGACCCGTTCAAACCTGGATCAGTTGTCAGGGAAAAAAAAAAAACTCCAAACTTGCCCAAAAAAGCTCATGTTGGAGATTCACACATGCTTTCTATCTGTTTGGTCTGGCTGGTTTTCAGGGTACTCACCATACATCTTCCCTTCATCTGACAGGATGATTTTCCTCCGGCCACAGGGCGGGTAGATAGCGAGGGCCTCCTGGAAGCTCTGCTCAATATCTGGGCTCCACACTCCCTCAGCGTCCCCGTCCAGGGTCTTGTCCTCACTGTCCCCATCCAGCCCATCCTCTGGGCTTCCGTTCGCACTCCACTCGTTGGAAGCAATGGTGGCGGCTCCCACTGGGCCCAATCCTGAGCCCCAATACCAAAGGATTTGAGGGAGATCTGTGGGAAGATTCACGATACTTAGCTAGTTTATCCAATACCAGGTATTTCATAAATTGAATAAGAAAGGTAAAGAATAATTGAAATACCACTTTTTTTCCCTGTATTGCTAACGTTATTAGAAAAAGTCCTCTTTTACACATGCATTACAATCCTGATTATATCAGTCACTGGAGAGGGTGTATGTAATACCACAAATATATAATATATAATATCTGCATTTTATAACTTCATTTGGTTCCCCTGGATGAATTTAGCAAGGCACCATTTGGAGTGCTGGGCAGCGGAGAGAGGTTTAGGATTTGGCACATCAGGAATAGTAACAGTACCAGACAAACAGGAGAAAAAAACAACAAAGATCTAAGAGCTAAGAACTATTGGTACAGACACCAAAATAAAAAAAAAAATGATACCAGCACCTTGGCTCTGTAAGAGTACCTGCAAGAACTAACTGCATGTGTGAACAACCATGCGTGAGAACTCCTGATGCGATGTTCCAGAGCTCCTCTGGAATGTAAATGTGAATGGAATTTTAACAGTATCCGAAACAATCTACCAGATCATTCCCTACATCTATATAAATATCATCCCACCCCAGTTTCAATGATAACATGCTTAAAAACAGAATGCTTAAAACCAATATGTTATTGTTTTTCTTCCCAGGCAAGTTGAAGGGTAAGTGACATTCTTGGTGTTTTCTTCATTAGGGTTAGGGTTAGGGTAACCACAGCTCGATAAGTTACGTCCATGCAGAGAAAGCCACAGAGCTTCTTTGTTGCCTCAAAACATTAAAATGCATCAGCGAGCCACACAATTGTAGCATTTTTGAATCATGCACATAAGTATATCATTAGTCTCTCGGATAGTCGCACACAATTTTCCCTGAGCAAAAAAAACACTTGTTAGGTCTGTGAAGTGCAAAGGTTTTAACCACAACTGGTGCTTTTTTAACACTTTCAGACTGCTGGCTACAGTTGTAATTGCAGGTATGAGATAGCATCCAACAACAAACGGCTTCACAGCTCTGAAGTTTTACTGCCACAACATTTAGAAAACAAGACATCATTTGACTTATTACACCATATAATTACAAGCCACCATTTGTCTCATCGGCATATTATTTTTGTGACATCCATGTGAACAGAAAATAAGCCTGACTTGTAGAAAAGCTTGTATAAAAAATGTGTTTGTGGCACTATTGCTTGCTTCTAATTATTTTCCCCACACAAAAAACATAGCCCACCCAGTTGGTGCTCCTTCACAGTTCCATATTGCATTTTGTTAAACTTGCATGGGGGTAAACAATGCTAACCATTATTATTACTATCATTTCCTATTTTTCCCCCTTCTGAAACTGATTCAAATGGATTCAAAATATTCCATAAAATAAGGTTTTAAGGCCTCAGTAATCAACATTGGCTTCAAAGAATTCTTGTGGTCTGGGAACTGTGTCCCAATGTGGTTTTCTTATGGCTGACTGCAGGCAAAGATCTTAAGTATTTTTCAAGCTGTCTTTTCAGCGTTGTCTAGTTTCTTCAATGGATGTCTGCAAATAACGAGCCTTCCCAGGATGGTCATTCTGCTGCAGTGATTCCGCGGGCAGTTACAGAAAAGAAAGTATTTTTGTTCTTCACACAGTAAGGATTATGATTTCACAGTGCGCTATGATTCCCTCTGAATCGTGGCTGGGTCAGAACGAGATTGAGCTGTTAGAGTTCAACAAATACCCCTCAGACTCCTTTCAGTTCATCCGTGTTGGGAGAGACTGAATGTGATGTCACAGCAAATCATCTGGGAACCAGGGAAAAGTGGTGAAATAGCAGGATTAGTCATGCTTCCTTTCCCTCCCAGGCACCATTTAAACAGAAATGACTAAAGATCAAAGTACCGTTGCACACTTATGGAAATGATGTTCCACCAGATGCAACTCTGAAAATTCAATTAGACAAATCAGTGAAATTCACAAGTTTTAAAAGCCGAAATGTTTTATGTCTGGTTAAAAACAGCAAAGCTTCCATGTTTTGTAGCATGAATGTAATACGAGCTGTGATAACCCATCAAAAGAAGTATACCTGTATACTTTTTATTCACACTGCAGCACTTTAATAGAGCACAAGGGAAACACCTTTTTTGTAGAAAATATTGTTCGTGTTTATACAGTACTTCAGATAATTTATGTTATGCAATTTTTTCAGAAACCTGCGAGCCCTCAGTACATTAATCTCAAATTAATGTCTACATATCAGTAAAAAGAGTAACACTTTGAAATGGTTTGTTGTGACATCTCTTTAGGGGATGTCTAGCCTGTTATAACAGCATGTTGTTGTCTCGCAGAACAAGCCCAAAAGTTTTATTAAAGAATATCATGATATATATCAGATATATCAAGATTTTGGAGGCAGGAGAACAAACTATTTTGTTTATGTGCAATCATAGCTAAGAAAACTGAAGCCCTTCTCCACTTCCAGCTACACGGAGTGTCGATCGGTGCAGCACTCTGATCCGATGACCTGGATGGAGCCACGAGTGCTCACGAGAGCGTGCTCAAGAGAAGTACTGTGAAAAGACAGGCTCTTCAGTGAGAGAGGGGCCTGAATTCCAGACATGTCCTTATTAAGAAAGAGCTGCGAGTGCTCGCTGCTTCTCCTCCTGCCTCCCTTGTGTCAACTCAACGCCCTCCCTCGCCCCCTCCCCAAGCCAGAGCTCAGAACGTCTCTACCCAAATAAGGACAGGAGACCAGAGGATGCGTGCATGGGAGGAGTGGGTGGTGTGTGGGTTGGTTGGCTGGAGAGCAGAGCGAGGTGGAGGGGAGGGGAGAGAAGGGCAAGGGGGGGGGGGGTGCATGCAGTGGTGAGAGTTGAGGCGGTGGGAGGGAGGTGTTGTCCAATTTAGGCATCCCCTTTGGGGTCTGGAAAACAGTGCGATTGTTCCAGCTGAAATGCTACATCAGCAGTGAACACGCTGTTGCTTTGTGACGCTCTGAGCTCAGACTAGAGACAGGGCATTGTCACTGCAGCCATTTTTCAATACGTCCTCTATTGGAGTCACGGGATTGAACATCCGGGACAATGTTCACGACTTCATAAAGTTACACTGAAAGCTTTCTGTGCTGAGAATCAACAGCACGTTCCAGAGTTATACTCAGTTCCAGCAGCAGGCGAGTTGCTCTCAGCTCCTCTGTCGGCAAGAAAAACCTGCTAGCATGTTGACCAGAATAGCTGTGCCAAGTCCAGTTTCCTTTTCATTTAACACGTTAATGAACATGGTCTTATAAGCTTCTCGCCTCTGTTGTAAAGTTTGTAGTTATTGTAATAATAAATGTAAATATTTTTTGTAGATTTTAATATGATTGGCGTTTAGACTAAACGAAGGGACTAAAATGGCACAAACTGGCCAAGTAGTGGGCTGCATGGGTATTGTGTCAATGGGCCTGACCCACTGGTACTGTAACAATGTTATTAAAGTATGCAGGGTCTTGCTGATACAGAGCATGGGGCTGGAAGCTACTCCCCTCCCCCCATACCTCCCTCTTTTCACTATGTAGAAAGAGAAGATCACAAATTCTGCAGCTCTCCAACAAAGAAGAAATTC
This sequence comes from Tetraodon nigroviridis, assembly GCA_000180735.1. Classification (NCBI taxonomy): domain Eukaryota; kingdom Metazoa; phylum Chordata; class Actinopteri; order Tetraodontiformes; family Tetraodontidae; genus Tetraodon; species Tetraodon nigroviridis. Next base: position 798,530 of record CAAE01015043.1, on the reverse strand, counting down.
AACAATTGCCTGATTTATGGTTAATTATTTTTTTCCTCGTGCTTTGTGCAAAAAAAAGGAAATGTTGGTGATGTATGAATACCTGTCCCAACACCCAAAATCTTGAATTATTCCATCCATCCTTTAACTGCCTAAACTACCGGTACCAAATTTGAGTTACGTATTGCTGTAATTTAAATTTAGGGAATCATTTTCAAAATAGTAATCAGTCAACATTGCGGCTTAATTAAATCATGTCTTGCATAATAACACTTCATTTTGCCACCTGCTTCAGCTCACAGCTGAAAGACTACATTATATTACAGCAAATTTCTTGCATGATAAAGAGAAAGAAGGCTTTTAAATTCAAGAATAAGTCTTTACCCTTTTTTGCAAGTTAGGAGAAGAGCATAAGGAGCTGATGTTCAAAACAATACTTGTGTTTTCCGTGGTACGCCACTGCCTCATTTATTTTTGCTTCTAGTATGTAGAAGAAGTAGCATATTTGCATTTATTTTTGCGTTGAATTCCATCACATTGCAACCGTGGCCAGCTCCCAAAGAAATTTACTGTACTTGACCAACATGCATGACACTACAAAAGCAGTATTCCAGCCCAGCAGCATTTCCTGTGCCAGAGTCCCACATTTTTCCACATTTTCATAAATCAGTCTGGAGCTTATCTCCTCTCAAAAGGTTTTGACAATGCACCGAGGTTCCTTTGCTTTTGCTTGGTGGTGCAGTGAAACGTTTAAATACCAGTAATTCTACTGACTCAGTCATGCTGCCAGGTCACGAGGAGGGAAAGGCTGTCCGTGTCGCTTATATAAGGGAAGGGAGATTCCACTAAAATAAGCATTTGTAGAAGTGTGCCACAAAGCAAAGCAATTCCCTTACAAACACCTCACGGACAAACAGAGCATGTGTGTCTCAATAGCATGAAATTCTGGTTTTGGCTCTAATCAGTTTGGAAGGTGGGGGGTGTAGACACAGATGCAGCCTCCAGATGGCTTTTGACTAGAATTTGAACCCGACCCGAGTCAGTGTCTTCCATTTTTTTAGGACCTAATTGGTGGAGTCTCTCTTCTAGTCACTAATAAGGCATCTTAGTAAAACATTCTAGCACTAAACCGAGCACCTCGACAGCCACGCTAGGGCAAACGTAGGCTGGATGCACGTGTCCAGACCGACAGTGCACAACTACAACGCGCCCACGTTGGCCATAACAAGAAGATTGTTTGTGTTAAATATATAATAAAACCCTGTAGAACATTTCCAACATCATTGGTTGGTAATAGCAGACAATAGTCATCACTATGTTTCTAGCATGGACCATTCCTCCCTGACGTGGCCATGTTGCCTGTTTCACCAACAACAGCAACATTTTCCCACCCCCACTTGGCACATAAAGTTATTTCAAGTACAGACACGTTCTGCTATCTACAGCATAAACTATATCAACTATAGCATCTAAACAGGGCAGGTGCATAATGACCAT